>JAJLZO010000167.1:0-134600 GCA_030572215.1 Limtongozyma cylindracea
ACCGCATCCCTGTCTCCTTGTCGATCGGGTACTGCCACGGGTCCTGGTCCGACAGGTGGAAGTCGCGGATCGTGGCACGGGTCTCCTTGCGCTCCACATCAAGCTCCGGCTCCAACGGGCCAAGCACACCGGCGCGGTCCTCCATCTCCTCCACCATCTTCAGCACGCCCAGGTTGTTGGTCACAAGGCGCTCCAAGACCTCGCGGTCGTGGTCGGGCTCGCGGTGCATGGCGTGGGACAAGGTCTTGACAAGCCCGAGGTGGTGTTGTTCGTGGGCTCCTTCCCCGTTGAAGGTCAGGGGGTCGCTGTTATCTTTTGTCTCGCTGTTCAAAGAAGCAGAGCTCATGATGTTGATGACCGCCACGATGGTGGGGGGGCGGCCCTCCTTTATAGTCGTCATCAGAGTCGGCAGGCAGGACTACTTGCTCCGACGTCATCAGCGGCAATTACACGGCCGGCCGTAAACCTCGCAATCTCCCTCAGCCGTCCTTGCTCTCGTGAGGTGGGTGTGTGGAGGCTTATGCAGCGGCGTGCGCCTCCAAAGACGCCGGCCCAGCATGAGCCGACCGTGCATGTGCGTGCATACCTGGCGCAGCACGAGGAAACAGCCCCAGGCTATCGTATCAGCAGAACCAGACGGCCGCAGTTTTCTGTAACCAAACAGAGCCTTTGCCCTGTCCTGTGTCCCGCTGCTAGCGGCGGCGAATCTTGCAGTCTCTCACTAAAACCGCCCTTGTCATAGCGTCCTCGTGCGTCTCCTTTCGCGCGGCTGTGGGGTGATGCAGGCCATCTGCAGGCCACCTGCGGTCAGCCGCACGTATATGTCAGCAAGCCGCTTCTGATTGGCTCGGCCTGTTACGTGCCGACCGTGCATACGGCTTGGCGCATCAATCGCGCATATCTCGGCCCAACCCAAACGCTGGGCCGACCCATCACCCAGGTCCCCTTGTGTGCCGATATCGCCAGCCCGCAATCCCCGGGGCCATGGTTACCTTGCTGACTGTGTTCAGAACCGGTAGACTATCTCAATTGTGCACAGACAGGTGTACGCCGCCTACATCTCCCAGAGCTCGGCCACAAACACAGCGTAGTCGTTTTTCGACAGCTCCACCGGCTTCGCCGCGCTGGACGGCAACTTGCGTCCCCTGGGACCCCGGACCCGTGCTCGCCGCACATCTGCTGCAGGTGCCGCCGTCTCCGTCTCCTTGTTGCCTTCTCCCGTTGCCTCCTCCGAGGCACCATCCTCCGCGGTCTCGCCATCCGTGGCTGAGTCTCCAGTCGATTTGCGAGCACCCATGGGTGGCCGGGCACCAGGGGGAACCATCCCCGGCAAGCCAATCATCCCATTCAAGTTCTTGGCAAAGTCCATGCGCAGCAGCAGAAGCCGTGTAGGTCTCTCGGGCACCTTGGGACGCGCGGGGATCGCTGGGGGCAGTGTTGTGCTGGCCTGGTCTGCTGCTGGTGTAAACTTGGCGGCGGGTCGGGGGATATCCCGAGACGGGGCCGCAGGTGCCTGTTCCAGTTGTTCGTAGAGTTGCTGGAAGGCTGCCATGCGCGAGGAAAGCTTCTTTGGCTTCGGCGGCGGTGCCTTCTTTGCGGGAGTGGCAGAGACCACGTCCGCCGCCTGCTTTGGAGGTTCTGTGGTGGATTCGGGTTCTGGAGCGGAACTGCTGGGCCGGAACACATCGGCATTGGTCGCGACTTCGGGAGCAGTTGTTTGGGATGCAAGATCGGAAGTGGCCTCAGGGGTGGCCTCGGGGATCGCGTTCTTGTGCGTGTCCTCGGCCAGTTCTCGGTGCAGAGGACGGTGAGTAGGGATGGCGGGTGCCACGCTCGGAGATTTGTCCGTGGGTTGCGTAGCTTCAGCTGTTTCCGTCTGGGCAGCCTCTGTCGCGGATTCCTTCTCCGTCTCAGTAGCCACTTCCTTCTCCGTCTCAGTAGCCACTTCCTTCTCCGTCTCCTGCTCCGTCTCCATCTCCGTCTCCTCCGCCGCAGACTTGGTGACCCCATTACGGTCTCCCGACAACAACACCGTTTTCTCCATAGAATCGTTCTCAATGTCGCTCACAACCTCCGCCAGCTGCTCGGGCTCCACAATACCATCCACCTCTGGTACCGGCACAGCAACAGCCTCGGCCGCAGACTCCCCCACCAGGTCCACATCCTCAGTGGCTGTCTCTTCTGCGGGGGAAAAGTCGGCTTCTGACTCTGCACGAGCATCAGCAGCCCCATCCACCAGCTCGCTGCTGGAGAGAATCTCGTCCTCATCATGCCCTGGCGCCAGCTCCCCCTCGTCGTGCTCGTACTTGTCGGTAAACTCGTTCAGGTTCTGGGGGGTAAGCTCGCCCGTCTCTGCTGCCGGCGTAGTGCTTCCCGAGTCCGGCAGCAACAGCATCTCCAGGGGCCTACCCACAGCGGTGTGGGGGGTGTTGTCAGGCGTTGCCGGCGACTGCAGAGACACGTCGTGCATCTGCGCCGCCGGAGTCAGCCGGTTGGGACGCGCAGGAATCGCAGGAATCGGCGTGGGAGTGTTGTCGGTGGTCTGTGATCCACCCTGGGCACCTGGCAGCTCCACCACCACCGGGTCCTCCAGTTCCGGCTGCGGCGACACCACCACCGGCTCCAGTCCAAGGCTGTCGGTGGACACGGTAGCAGCAGGCACAGCGCCTGGGGTCTTGCGTGGACGAACAGAAGGAATTGCAGGAGGCTCGGGAGTAACCGCAGCCACGGTTTCAGGAACAAGAGCGCGGCGCTCGGAGCTGGGGGACCGCGCGGGGCGTCTCGGAATGACGGGGGGTTGGAGCACCTCCAGATCAGCCGCGGTGCCTGCCAACGGGCCGGTGGTTCGTCTGGTGGGCCTCTGCGGAATATCAGGAGGAGGCGGGGTGCCGGACAGGAGGTCCAGGGCCCGTTTCTGGCCGGGCCGGGCCGGGATTGCTGGAGCCGGAGGCGGTGTGCTCATGACGCAGAGGGAAATGTGGAGACAAGGGATGAGCAAGGCTGCACGCGCGATACGGACGCGGCGGCGGAGCGTGGGGGGTGGGGAGAGGACGCGGTGGCAAGAGGAGTGGCACTGGGTGGGGTGCGGTCTCTGCTGGCACAGGGCTGGGAACAGCGCCTTGTGGATTACGCGCCAATGTTGAGCTATACAGGCAGTCTAACCACCAAAGTTCAAGCGGAAAATGTCGTTGAACACGTAGTACGAGCCGTTGTCGGGGAGCAAGTGAAACACCTGGGAGTACTGCATGGGGTTGCGCTCCTCGTCCACCAACAAGGCACCGGTCACCATCACCAACACGTCGCCGTTGGGAGAGGCGGGCTGAGCATCCAAGGACACAACCTTGTGCTCCACGCGGGAGAAGGCCAACAGAGCCAACTTCTCCACAATCGCCAGAGCACCCTGCACCTGCGCACCCTCGAAGGTGAGCATCGAGTGGTCACGGTAGAGGTTGCCCAACTGGGAGCGGTCCTGGTCGAACTGCGCGTAGTAAAAGTCGCAGAACTGCTTGGCCAAGGCGGAAGCGTCAACTGGAACGGTTAGTATCACTCCCGGAAACGGCGAGCGCGCGGCGCCGCGCACAGACCGGCAAGGGCGGCATACCAGACATGGTGAGGAGTGGCGCAAGTGGACTGCCTGGCCGGTTGTTTTTTCGGACCGCGCGTCACGTGCTGGTCCGATCGGGAAGCACGCGGATATTGCCTGTTTGGGTGCTGTGTGCGGCTGTGTGTGGCCGCGTGCAGGGGACGCGTGGGCGGTGCTGTGCATGCCGGGCGGGCGGCGGGGCATTGCCGGGCGGATCCGTGTTGGTGTGCACGCCGCGTGCAAGACTCCGGTGCCCCCGCCCTGCGCCCCGCCTGCCGCCCGTATGCCGAGACGGCTGGGTCCGCAGGGGTCTGCGTGGCAACGTCATCGCTGTGTCGTGCTGCACTCAAAACGCGGCCCTGCATCGCAGTGCCGCCACTGTTTCCGAGGCTCGGTACAAAGCTAATCCGGCTGCACGGCACCAACCCCTCTTTTCACCCTACCGCTCTCTTCCAACCGACTTGCTGAAGTGCTTGCTCCATTCCCTGGACTGTTCGTGCAACCTCGTGTGGAGAAACGCTGTGCCCCCTTCCGCGTTGCACTGGATCTTCCCTTATCTTGTTGCCACCGGTTCCGCCACACGCTGGCCAGACCGCCGACTCCTGTGCTCGCCCGCATCTGCCCTCCACTCCTAGTGCACAATGCCATGGGCCAATCTCTTCCGGTCCAAAGACGACCAAACCCCGCAGAGCTTCTCGACCTTTCTCCCAGGATTCGAGACTGCCAGCCCACACGTCTACTCCCGGTGGCAGGCCAGACTGTACGGCCGTGATTTCGACTCGCCCGAACCACTGGATGGCTACGACAGCCCGACCAATCTCGATGCCGGGTCCCCTGGCGCACTGGACCCTGAGCTGGAGCCAGCCCCCAACCGCTGGGAAATCACATCAAGCCGGAGAAGCAGGCGGCAGGACCCTGCCAGCACCCCCAGACTGTCCCCCCGGCTGCCTCCACTGTCCGTTTCTCCGTATGGAGCGGACTCGGTGCTGTCTCCACAAGCCAATGCAGAATCCCGCCGGCATCTGGTGGCGCCTGCCAACGGCGGGTGGTTTGGCAGCGCCATGCTTGGCGAGCTCCCCAAGACCTTGCCGGTGTACGTGCCGCTTCTCACCGAAGGCCGCGGGCTCTTGGTGACGCGGATCACCGCCAAGAAGCAGGAGGAGCGGCGCGTGTACGTGGACATCTTCAACCACTACTTCATCTGGACCACCGGGAAGCGGAAAAAGGACAAGCGGCGGTGCATCCGCATCTCCAGCATCCGCGACATTTGCACTGGCAAAGACGCCGAGCAGTATCTGACGTTGCTTGGCAAGAGCTCCAAGAACCTCGACCGCTGGTGCACCATTGTGTACTGGGACGAGGATGCGGGCTATCTCAAGTCATTGCACCTCCACATGGGCACGGTGGACGAACTCAAGGCATTGAAGCAGCTGATCGAGAGCATCGACGCCTTTCTGTGGTGTATCCACAACAGCTTTATCCACGGCGACGGCTTGCTTGCCATGTGCATGAGCGAGATTGGGCTTGCCACCCGCCGCACCAGCGAGCTGTTCCGGGGCGTGGCCAGCGACCTGGACTTTTCAAGCAGCGACTTTTTTGACGACCACCTGCGTGAGTTTATCGACTTGCGGCCGATGTTGGACACTGTGGACGAGGCGCAGGACGCCGGCTTGGTGCTGCCGGCAAGCACTGCATGGCAGGACGCCGTGCCCGTGGGAGCACCCAATCCCCCGGCGCTGAGAGCCTCTCTCCCGGGCCTGGTGGCGCTGATTCCTGAAGTCGATATCACCTCCCCGACGAGTCCCGCGGTGCCTTTTGGCCGCCTGAGATCGCTCCAGTCTGGGGTCGGCAGAGTGCGCGGGGTTGCTTCTGCCATTATGGACCGGATTGACCAGCTGCCGCCACCGGTCCTGGTCCTGTCGAGGTTGTCGGTGCCCGACGCACCTGCGTTAGGCCGCCGGCCGCGTGGGAATCTGGAACCACCCATCCCGCTGCCGCTGCCTCTGCCAGCTCCGCTGCCGGTCCCGCTGCCGGTGCTGCTGCCACGCCCGCGGCATGGTCTGTTTCTGTGGCGGAACCCTCTTCGTCGCCTGCGCCTGCGCCTGCGCCTGGGACTGCGCCTGCGGCTGCCACTGCAGCTGCGGCTGCCGCTGCCGCTACACCCTACCGCAAACACAGCACAGCCCAACCCGCAGGCCTCCTACCCTGGCCGCTCTGATATGGCGCGGCTGCCACTGCCGCTATCCGTGACTCCGGTTCCCGTGCAGGCCGCTTCCCCTACTTCTCCGTTTGGTCGTCTTGGCACTCCCACACGCGAGGTGGTGGAACGGCTGACATCCCCGGCAGGTGCGGTACCTATGCGGCCCGTGATGGTGAACCTGCTGTATTCGGTTCCTAGCGGGGTTCTGCGGCTGCGGCTGCCGAGCGGGAGCCTTCGCAGCGGACTTCGCAGCAGTCTTCTGGTGGATGTGGGAGGTGCAGCGGCACACCGTCGACCTTCGCCCGTGCCGTACCCCGTTCCCCAGAGAGTCACGTTCAGTCAGGTGGAGACAATCACCAAGCATCTCCATGTGAATCTTGGCACACGGCTCCTCCGCAAGTACTTTGACGACTGTGTGCTGGAGGGCGATCCCGAACACTTGGATAAGAAGGGGTTCCAGAGGTTTGTGCAGCGGATCAAGTGGCGGCAGGACATCTATCGTGTGTTCACGGCTGCCACCGGAGGACTCGACCACATGCTGAAACAACAGTTCACCAACTTTGTGCGGGACGTGCAGAAAGAAAAGGTGAGCGATCTGGAGATTGACCGTGTGTTTGGCCGGATTGCCGAAGCGCCGCTGAAGGTGGAGGTGAGTGCCGAGGTGGAGGACGCCATCAGACCCAGAGGACACCGTCGTGATGCGTCGATTGACGAGGTTATGGCAGGCACGGAGGCTGTTCTGGGAACGGTGTCGCGGTCGGAAGTTGGTGGTGCTGCCAACAGTGGTGCCGGCTCCGAAACAGCAGCCGCCTCCAACACCGGTACTCTGGCTGTGGACGCTCTGATAGGTGCGGGCCCTGCCGCATCCACTACGGATGCGTCCAGTGAGCCTGCACCAGCTACCGCTCCCCCCAGTGCTGCCGCGCAGGCACTTCCGCTGCACATCACGATGGCAGGATTTGGCCGGTTCCTTCTCTCCTCCAAATGTGTTGCCCTTGATCCTCCCAGCATGGACATGACGCGTCCCATCACAGAGTACTTCATCCTGTCTTCGCACAACACCTACTTGATTGGGTCTCAGATTGGGCTTAACAGTGCGGCGCTGGTGCAGGGGTACATCAAGGCCCTCCAGCGCGGATGTCGCTGTGTGGAAATTGATCTCCATGACGGGGCAAACGGACCGGTGGTGTGCCACGCCCACAAAAGCTTCCAGCTCTCAGACTCGATCGGGTTTGCGCTTGTGGCCAAGGCCATCCACAAGTATGCCTTCATGGCCTCGCAATACCCGCTTATTTTGAGCTTGGAGGTGCACTGCAATGCCCAGAACCAGAGGGAGGTGGCGCGAATCATGCGGGAAGTGTTTGGCGAGACGTTGGTGCAGAGCCCGCTCGAGCTCCACGAACGCCGAATCCCCCTGCCCAAGGACTTGAGACTCAAGATCTTGGTGAAGGTGAAGGGCGCAAAAGCGGGCACAGGAGAGGGCGATGGGTTGGGCGGTGTGGTGCCGGCCCTGGGCGGGCTGTGGTCCTCGGCAACCGACGGGAGCATGGATGGGCTGGACAATGAGGAGCTGGGGCCGGGTATCACGCGTCCCAGACAGCGACAGCGCAACAACAGTCTGAGCACGTCCAGACTGCCCCAAGGGATTGCCCCCGAGCTTGCCGCCTTGGGGGTGTATGTGCGGGGCGTCAAGTTCAGTCTGCCGACACAGTTGCACGGGGAGCGGCTGTTCAACCATTGCTTTTCGCTCAGCGAAAAGCAGTTCAAGCTGGTTATCAAGAAGGATGAGGCGGGCGACGATGTGGAGGAACACAACATGCGGTTTCTCATGCGGGTGTACCCCCACTCACTCCGCGTGAACCTGTCTAACTACTCGCCGATCATGTACTGGAGTCGCGGGGTGCAGATGGTGGCCACCAACTGGCAGCTGCCGGGAGTGTGTCAGCTGATCAACTACGCCATGTTCTGCGTGGGCAATATGAGTGGGTACGTGCTCAAGCCGGCGCACATGCGGAGTGTGCATGGCGTCCGGGGACTCGGCCACCAGGTGCACCGTGCTGGAGAGCAGTTGCTCCGCATGGCCACGGGCCACGACCACCACTGTGCGCGCCGCCAGCAAACAACAGTGTTTCTGATTGAGGTGATCAGTGCGCACATGTTGCCCCATGCGGGCAAGGGGGACGGCACCTTGAGTCCGTACGTGCAGCTCCGGTTTTTTGGATACAACAAGTTGGATGTGGTTATGAAGCCGCATCTGGTTGGGCCCCTGTCGGCGCTGGCCGTGCGCAGGATTTCGAGCACCAAGCCTGACCTGGGCATGACGGGGGGGAGCGAGCTGTCGATCGAGCCGTTGGATGGGTTGAGCGGGCCGCCGGTGGAGAACAACGGGTTCAATCCGGAGTGGCGCGTTGTGTTCAGCGGCGAAGTGGTGCTGGTGGACGACTTGGCGTTTGTGCAGTTCCGCATCATGCTGGGCCAGGAGCCGGTGGGCCAGTACATGGCCCGCCTCAGCTACTTGCAGCAGGGGTACCGCTACCTCCCTGTCTACGACACCAAGGGCGACGTGTACCTCTTTACCAAGTTGTTCATCAGGGTGCAGACCCACAAAAAATGAGGCGGTGGTGGTGGTTCAGAAGCCGGCGGGTGCTGGCGGGTAAATATTGCCAATCATGACTATTCCTCGGTTCTGGATGTTGGTGGGGTGGCTCGGCGCGGTGCTGTGCTTGTGGCAGTGGCTGGAGTCTCTGGTGTGCCGTGTTCCCGGCGGCATCTGGTCCAGCCGGTTCTCTGGGGTCCGGGTGTTTTACGAAACACGTGTGGTGGGAGCAGTGCCGCCTCAGATGGACCAGCAGGTGGTGGTGTGCTGGTGTGCTGGGGGCACTGCCCGGCAGTTGGCACGGCAGCCAAGTAGCGACGTGTTGCAGGCAGGGTGGGACAGGCCGTTCTGCGCAAACATCAGCGACGGCGTGCAGCCGGAACAGGGAGTCCGGAAGTGGCTAGGCGCAGTGTTGGGAAATCAGCGCCAGCACCCGGCCCCCCGTTTGAGGTGCTTCAAGGCGGCCCGGCGACCACAGTACGCCTCGCGGGGGATCGACTTGTACGTGCCCCGTACGTTCGTGGGCGGTGTGTTTGAGTGCCCCGTTGTTCCTGGCGTGCGGAGCACCCGCGAGTTCTGGTGCGACCCGCGGCTGGCAGTGCCGTTGTATCCGCTTATAGCGGACGACGTGACCCAGCAGTGGCTTGCTCTCGGACACGGGGGCCAGGCGTCGGTGCGGCACAGCGTCCCCTTCTTCCATACCCCAGGACCGGTGGAGGCGGTGCGGTTTGCGGGTCGCGACTGGGCCCACGACATCCACGTGAATGAGGAGTACTCGGGTGGCGCCCGGCGGGCAGCACCGGCCCCGCCGTTGCTCGAGGGACCGGTGCAGGCACCAGCGTGGGTGCGGGCTATCCCGGGATTTGGCCGGTTGGCCGCCGCTCTCAGAGCCTCTCCCAAACACCACCACTTGGTCATGTTGGCTCAGGCCCCCGCCGCAGATGCCGCCGCGTGGTTGCAACAGGCCCAGGCCGCCTGGGAGACCCCGTAGCCGCCGACGGGCGGGCAGCCAGCGGCCGAGTCACGTGCGCGCGTGGTCGTGCGGGCACCGTGTGTGCTGCACGCGTTCGCACATCGCTGTCCACACGCAACACCTCCCAGCTCCCCGAGCAGTGCGCCTCTCTCCATGGGTCTGCTAAAGTCATTTATCAAGCTGGTGCGGGCGGCCAAGACGCTTGCGGACGAGCGGGCGGTGATCCGCAAGGAGCTGGCGAAGATCCGGACCAAGTTCCGCGACATTCTGGTGGACCAGGATCAGCGGCACGCGGCGATTGCCAAGTTGGTGTACCTCTACATCTTGGGCGAAAAGACGCATTTTGGCCAGGTGGAGTGTCTCAAGCTCATTGCGCTGCCGCGGTTTGGCGACAAGCGCTTGGGCTACATGGCGGTCATGTTGTTGTTGGACGAGAATGTGGAGGTGCTCACGCTCCTCACCAACCAGTTGGACAACGACATGCTGCACCGGAGCCCGGCCGTGGCAGCAATGGCGCTTTGCACGTTGGGCAACGTGGCGCTGCCGGAGTTGGCGCGCGACTTGTACCCCAACGTCGACTCGTTGCTCTCGAGCTCGAACCTGTACTTGCGCAAAAAGGCGGCGATCGTGGCGGCCAAGTTGGTGCAGAAGGAGCCGGAGTTGGCGGAACACTTTGTGGAGCGCATCCCGTCTTTGCTCAACGACAAGATGCACGGGCCGATCTTGGGTGCGTTGCGGTTGCTCCGGGTGGTGTACTCGGTGGGTGAGCTGGGCGACGGCGAGAGCGCCACGGCAGAGATGCGCCGGAGCTTGTGCCAGCTCACGCCGGTGCTCATACTGCAGTTGAAACGGTTGCAGCTGTTGTCGTACCTGCCCGAGTACGAAGTTCTGAGCGTGACAGACCCGTTTTTGCACTGCCTGTTGCTCGAGACGCTCCGGATGTTGAACGCCCCTGGGGAGGCCGACCCGCAGTATGCTGTCGAGCTCAACGATATTCTCACGCAGGTGGCACTGGTGGTGCCGGTGGGCAAGAACAGCGGCCACGCGGTGTTGTACGAGTGTGTCAAGACCATCTTCCACACCCAGCTGGACCTGGCGCTCAAGGTGTTGGGCATCAACATCTTGGGCAAGTTCCTTCTGACCAAGGACAACAACACGCGGTACGTGGCGCTTGACATGTTGTTGACGGTGATCCAGCTGGAGCCGCAGGCAGTGCAGCGCCACCGCAACACGATTGTGAGCTGCTTGGGCGACGGGGATGTGCTGATCCGGCGCCGGGCCTTGGAGCTCACGTTTGCCATCATCAACGACCAGAACATCCGGGTGTTGGCGCACGAGGTGGTGGCGTTTTTGGAGAACCTGGACACGGAGTTGAAGCCGTACGTGACGCTGCAGCTCAGTGTGGCGGCTGCCAAGTACGCCCCCACGCCCAAGTGGCACTTTGAGACGCTTGTGCGGGTGGCGCGGGTGGCCGGCAACTACTTTGACGACGACCTTGTGGCTGACTTTATTGCTCTTGTGGTGCAGAACCAGGACCGCCAGTTGACGGCGCATGTGGTGGCGCAGTTGTTCAAGTACCTGCGTGACGATCTCTCGCAGTTTGGGCTCAACCTCGTGGCGGTGTGGTGTGTTGGAGAGTTTGGCGAGGTGTTGGTGGGACAACGGTTGGAGTACGAGGACCGGGAGCGGGCGGTGGAGGTGGTGACGGAGGAGATGGTTGTGCAGTTCCTCGTGCTGGTGGTGAACGGTCTGCTGTATGCCGTGGCCCAGCAGGCGCAGTTGAAGCGCTACGTGTTGACCACCTGTCTCAAGCTCAGCGTGCGATTCCAGCTGGGCGATGCGCTTGAGCGGTTGCGGCGGATTGTGTCGGGCGCCACAAGCGACATTGACTTGGAGATCCAGACGCGTGCGGTGGAGTACCTGGAGATCTTTCTCCAGCCGTTGCCGTTGCGCAAGGGCTTGTTGGAACACATGCCGCCGCCGCCGGTGCGGAAGCGCGAGGCGCTGTCGTTGAACCACAGGCTGGAGCCGAAACAGCTGGCGAGCGGGTCCCGGGCACCGCAGGCGTCTCAGGCAGACATGTTGTTGGACTTGATGGATGACGGGCCGGGCAGCGCGGCACCAGCGCCCAAGCGGAGCGATAACGACTTGTTGTTGGACATTTTCGGTGGCGGGGCGGCGACGACTCCGGCGGCACCAGCAGCGGCGGCGGCCACGTCCAGTGCGAAGGATGACATTCTCGGGTTGTTTGGCAACGGGCTGGCTACGGCGGCGCCTGCGGCGGTGCCTGTGGCGGCACCTGTGGCTGTTCCTTCGGCAAACCAGCTCGTGGCGTTTGCTAACGGCGCCATCTCGGTTCTGTTTGCCGTGGGGAGCATGGGCGGAGGCCTGGCATCGGTGGAGACGGTGGTGGCCAACAAGTCGCCTGCAACGATATCCAGCCTCGGGGTGCTGTTGGCGGTGCCGAAGCTGCAGAAGTTGCTGTTGGGTGGGCTCAGCAGCACCACCCTTGCGCCTGGTGCCAGCGCGGTCCAGACAATGGGCGTGACGGGAAAAGCGGGGGCAAAGGTTAAGCTCCGGGTGAAGGTGAGCTACGAGGTGAACGGTGCGCGGGCGGAGGAGCAGTTTGACTACAGTGGGTTTCCGCAGACGTTGTGAGGGGCGGAGCTCTGGCGAATACACACAAACGTACATTGGCACGGCGGTCCTTACTCCAAGGCAGACAGGGCGCCCTCGGCAAAGTCCTCCACGGTCTTGGACAAGGTCTGGGCCTTGTAGTGGGGCATGATGTGGGCCTGGGCAATGGGCCTGATCAAGTGGGTGTACACCTGCTGGGCAGCGCCGGTGGAAGGAACGGCAAGGTACACCAAGCCGATGGTCTTGAAGAGCCAGTAGAAGGGGATCCAGTAGAGGATGGCCTTGCTCCAGAACTCAATCATGTTGAGGAAGCCAAAGACGACCCAGTAGGTCAACAACTGGGTGTCGTCCTTGGTGGTGGTGGTTTCCAAGGCCACGAGGGAGTAGTACACAGGCACACAGAAGCCGGCAATGTTGGAGAGCAACTCGCCAATGCCGCCGACGTTGGTGAAGGTGATGAAGAGGTAGACGACGATGCCAGCCACGACGGCGTACAGCTTGGGCAAGCCGGTCTGGCTCTCGAACTGCTTGAAGACGCCGATGTGGTCGTACAGCTTGTCGATGCCGCCGAGGAAGTTCTTGATGGGTGCCGGGAGTTCAGCCATGGTGAAAGAACAAGGGAGGTTGTTGCCAGACGAGGCGCAAGCGAGAGGCTGGATGGGGCGGGAGCGCGTGCTGTGCGCGTTAGCGTGGGCTCGGGGGACACGGTGGGGGCACGTCGGCGTTGGTTGCTGGGGACAGGGTGCCGGAGAATATGCAAGGACACGTGTCCGTGCGCGGATGTGTGTGCCGGAGAATATGCAAGGACGTGCTTGGCGTGCGACGGAAAGGGTGCCGGACAATCGGTGAGGACGTGTTTTCCGTGGCGGCAAACGTCGGGCCGGGGTGGTGGAGGTGGCGGGATGACAAAGGCGGGCGTGTGGGGGGTTGTTTGAGGGCAGGCATTGGTCCGGAGATCGGCCCGTGGGTGGTGGGGAACGGCAGGGGCGGCTGGCACGGCGCCCATGCTCCGTTAAGACCGCGGGGTTTGGCTGCGTTGCTCTCGAGCCGAGGCGCCCCTTACACGGTATAAATACCCCACGGCATCCTTGTCGGCCACAGCAACTCCACAAGCGCTCCCGCCACAGGCACGAGTACAACAGACAATGCTGAGAACCACGATTGACGGAAAGATTGGCTTCGGCCTTATGGGCTTCACGTGGCGCCCGGAGGTGAAGCTGTACGAGGAGTTTGCGGAGACGGTCAAGTACGCGCTCGGGGAGGGCAACATCCGCTTCCTCAACCTGGGCGAGTTCTACGGCAACCAGCCCGACCACTCGGAGGACAACTTGAAGTACATCCAGCGCTTCTACAAGGAGAACCCCGAGTACCGGGCCAAGGCGTTGTTGCTGATCAAGGGCGGCATCGACCTTGCGACGGTGATGCCGGCCAGCGATGTGGCGGGCATTGGCAAGCTGGTGGACAACATCCTTCTGTTTGTCGGGGACAAGTTGGACTTTTTTGAGCCGGCGCGCATCCACCCCGCCTTGCCGGTGGAGCAGACGGTGCAGTACCTCAAGGACAACTACCTCGACAAGGGCAAGATCGGCGCGTTGCTGTTGCTGGAGGTGGGTGCGGCCACCATTCTCAAGGCCGACGCCATCTACCCGGTGAGTGCGGTGGAGGTGGAGTTCTCGCTCTGGCTGCGTGACATTCTCCTGAACGGGGTGTTTGAGACCTGCGGCCGGTTGGGGATTCCGATTGTGTGCTACCTGCCCTTGGGCCGTGGGTTTCTTACCGGCAGCATCAAGAAGGTGCTGGACATCCCCAAGGGCGACATGCGCGCGCACATGGACCGGTTCCAGGACGGCGCCTTTGAGCGCAACATCAAGTTGGTGGAGGACTTGACGACGTTGGTGGATGGGTGGAACGCGGCTGGCGGCGTCAAGTACAAGGACACCACCAAGGCAATCACGCTCCCGCAGGTGGCGCTTGCGTGGATCATCCACCACCTGGAGTTGAAGGCGGGCTACCCGAAGGTGCTTCCGATTCCCGGCGGCACGAGCGTGGCCAAGGTGAAGGAGAACTTTGACGCGCAGTTCTTTGAGTTGAGCGCGGCGCAGTTTGACGCCATCAACCAGTTGGTGGAGCTGGTGCCGATCGACGGCGGCCGCTACAACGACGCCCACAAGGCCGTCGAGTTTGCCTAGGTGTATAGCGAGTGCAATGTCTTTGGCCGAGAGCGAGCACGGGGCGGGGCGGTGGCCTAGAGCGTGAGCGGTGGCCGTGGCGCAGCGCCGTGCCCACCGCGCCTGATCAGTGACTCAGAGCTGCGCCCAGACCCTGGCTCGATGAGCCGGCGCCGGCCCGCAACCGGCCCTGCAGAGCACGCCATCCGGCACGGCGCCGCGGTGAGTCAGACCGGGGCGTCGGCACGATTACCTCATCGCGTGCACACGTGATCCGATAATGAGTAATACTGCAGGTATGAGCCATCCCGCCGGGCCGGCGTTATAAAACCCACGCGCTGCTCCGCTCTGCTGCCCTTACTTCCAAGAGGTGGTGTGGTTGGAAAGACACCCTTCGAGTTGCTCCCATCCCCCAGTGTTGTGGGGAGCCGATAAACCATGATTAATCCCAGCGCTGTTCCCGAGGCGCTGCCGCCCGCTGCCAGCGTTGCCGCGCACACCCCCGCGCCCACCCCCGCGGGCACTCGCGCCGCCACCCCTGCCGGTGCTGTGTGTGCTCTTCTCACACCGCCCTCGTCGCCGAGAGCGCTGCCGGAGCAGCTCAACTCGACCCTCATCCACGCGGTTCTGATGGTGGTTGCCCGCGCCAGTCCGTGCCACGACACCACCAACCTCGACGGGTTTGTTGTCGAGTTGTTGCGGCGGCTGCGGGCGCTGAAGACGAACGTGATCATCGCCATGTACTACATGTTGCGGTTGCATGCGCTGGTGGCTCGTTCGGGTGTTGCGCCGCCACACCCGGTGTTGCTGCTGACCAAGCGCTTGTTCCTTGGTCTGCTCATTCTTGCCTGCAAGTTCCTGCGCGACTTTACCTTGCTGTTCAAGCAGTGGGCGCAGGTGAGCGGCTTGCTGGTGGAGACGCTCCAGCAGGTGGAGCGGGCCATGCTCCAGCAGTTGGACTACCAGTTGTACGTCAACGGCAAGGTGTTTGCGGCCTTGGAGAAGAT
Source organism: Limtongozyma cylindracea (assembly GCA_030572215.1). Classification (NCBI taxonomy): domain Eukaryota; kingdom Fungi; phylum Ascomycota; class Pichiomycetes; order Serinales; family Debaryomycetaceae; genus Limtongozyma; species Limtongozyma cylindracea. The sequence continues at coordinate 15,165 of JAJLZO010000167.1, forward strand.
GATGAACCGGTGGAGCTTGGAGGTGGTGGACAGCGACAGCGTGGTGTCGGCCAGTGCCACCGTGAAGTGGTTTGTCCGGGTAATGAACTTTGACCGGGTGGAGGAGGTGGTGAAGCGGGGCTGTGCCTTTGCAACCACTGCGGACGGTGCAGCGGTTGCCAAGCGCGGCGTGGAGGAGGACGACGTGGCCAGCAAGCGCTATAGGGTGAATGTATGACACGACTCTGTAAACACTGGTGCCATTTTGACAGGACGAGGCTGTGGGCGTTATGTCCGTGCTATGTCCGTGCTATGTCCGCGCTATGTCCGTGCTATGTCCGGACGCCTCGCTATGTCCGTGTCCGCCTGTGCTCGTCCGTGCGCACCTCGCTATGTCCGAGGCTGGGCCGGGTAAGACCGCGTCCGACTGCTGCGCCTCCACCGCGCGGTTCACACGCCCCGGCGTTTTTGCCTCCCGAGGCGGCGGGCAGCCGACCTCGCCGGCCAAACCCCCGGGGACACAGACAGCAGACACATCCGGCTCATGCACCACCGATGGCCCGTCCGGGTCTTTGCCACTGCGGCGCCAGCGCACTATCGAGCCGCCACCCTTCGCGGCTGGAATGGTGGCCGGCTGCACCCTGCAGGCACGGTGCTTGTCTTGTCCTATCAGCGCACACGTATTGCCGGCTGCGTTTGCCACCGTCATGTGCCCTGCTGCACCCGTAATGCACGCACCGGCGGTTAAGGCACGCCGCGGGGATGCGTCTGCAAGCGCCGCATGAATGCTAGCCCCGCTCAGGCGCACGCTGCGGAACCCGCTAGCACAATGGCCGTCGCGTGCGCCGCCCTGCAGCACCCTGCAGTGAAGTTCCGGCGGGTGGCAAACGTAGCCCCACCCACGGTGACTCAGAGCAGCGGTATATAACCGGTTCCAACCCCGCTGCGTCAACCACGCCCCACCACACATGCCCCCGCTATCTTCGATACCGCTTCCCCAACACGTTCTGCCCTCCGCCCCCAATGCTGCCCGTTACTGTGCCGACCCCACCTTCTATCACACCCGCAATGCCGCAATGCTCTCGACACAGATCAACATCAACAGCGCAGAGCACATCTTCAAGCAAAACGACACCATTCGCGGCACGGTAGTGTTGAGAGCCGCCAATGCCAAGTCTGCCGCCGTGCCCGTCAGCAGCGCCCTTGTGGTGCTTGAAGGCCACATGTTCCACCGCGACCCTGCCTCCCGCGAGACAGTGCACCACACTCAGTTCATGACCGTCCTGAACGCGGCCACCTCTGCGCTCCCCAGTGAGGTGCGCTACGGCCTGCCCGTGTCCATTCCCTTCAGCTTCACCCTCCCGGAGGAGTTGGAGGTGGAGCTGACTCAGTCCAAACGCCCGAGCAGCCGCCCCCGTGTGCTGCCGCTCATGATGCGTCTTCCGCCACTGGCTGGCGACCCCACGCAGTTCGGCATGGCCTTCAAGTTGGAGCTGACAATCCACATGAACCAATTCCGGTCCAGCATCACCGAGCCTGCTGCCGTGGTGTACGTCATCAAGGTGCTTGCTGCCGGCAACGGCGACTTGATGTTTGCCGAGCGCCGCCGCATCAAGGTGGCCCCGCTGTACCCCGCCATCAGTCCGTACACCACCCGGAGCCAGTTCCACGACGTGGACTATTCCGGCTACTACAACCTCTCCACAGCGCTTCACACTAGCGAAGCCAGCATCGATGCCAGCAAGGGGTTGACCAGCAACCACCGTCTTGCTGCCGCCGCCTCCCTCGGCCCACTGGCCCAGGTGGAGGTGCCGGTGCCCCGCCCGCTCCGGACCCGCGAGGGCAAACACGCGCGCTACGACGTCGAGGTGTTTGTGTCTGGTCCTGCCGGCACCGAGTTGGACCGGTTGCCGGAAGTGGTGAGCGCAAGGGTCAAGGTGGCCCAGCATGTCTTGTATCAGGAATCGTTGGGCTATGCTGGCGCCACCAGGGCGTCGCAGTTGTTCTCCATCCCGGCCTCCAGCGTGAGCGTCAAGCTGTGCGCGGCTCTCTTGCCCGGGTACCACTCCAACGAGGGGCTTGGTGCGCGCCGGTTCGTGGTGTCCATCAACGCCGAACTGCTTGACCAGTTGTGCTTGGTCCCGACCTTCCACACACAGCTGCTCCTGGTGGTGTACAAGTTGCACATCCAGTTGGAGATGGCTGGCGACGTGCCGCCTGCCGTCCTTTCTTCCGCCACCTCCATCTTTTCCTCCAACCTGGAAAAGTCCAGCGTCTCGAGAGGCACTGGGATTGGCCGCCGCCTTCTTGCCAGCACCTCCAGCGCCTCCAGCGCCCGCGCGGCTGCTGCACCGCGCCCGCACCGTGTGCTGGTGGCGGTCCCGCTCCCGGTGGTGACCCACTGGGCCTCGACCCCCGACTGGGCCTTTACCGACGCCGAGGTGGTGCACGGGAGCGTGATCCTGGAGATGCCGCCGCCCTACTCGTACGGAGAATCGCCCTTCACAACGATGATGGCCATGCCGCCGATGATGGCCATGCCGGCCTTGCTGCCGAGCGTGACCGTGCTGTCGAACGGCTCCGTGCGGACTGAGAGTGGGTGGGGCGGCTTTGTGCCGGTGGTTTTGTAAACGATTTCATGGACGCTTGTCAAAGTTCAATCACGCCGAGGCAGCCGCAGCCGCGGCCGGTCGTAGCGGTCACCGTAGCCTCTGTTGCCGTAGCCACGGTCGTTACGGTCACCATAGCCCCGGTCGTTACGGTCACCATAGCCACGGTCACCTCTGTCGCCGTAGCCACGGTCACCTCTGTCGCCGTAGCCACGGTCACCTCTGTCGCCGTAGCCACGGTCACCCCTGTCGCCGCCGTAGCCTCTGTCACCGTAGCCTCTGTCACCCCGACCCCGACCACCGCCACGGAACCGATCTCCACCCCACCGATCCCCCCCACGGCCGCCACGGCCTCCGCCACCCCCACCAGCACGGGGGTGGAACTCCGGCACGCGGCCGGCCGAAAGAAGCTTGTGGTTGGCATAGCGCTGGGGAGACCCACCATCGTCGGGACCGTCCACATACTCCACACACCACTTGCCATCCTTGGGCCCACGGTCTTCCTGAAACGCCCACTCCTTCACGCGCTTGGCCGGCACAAAGTCGCAAAAGAGAGCAAGCGAAGCGTGGTCGTCCTCGGGATAGTGGCTGCCGTGCAACTTTTCGCGCACATCCTCGGCCCCCGTCTCGTCGCTCACCAACACCAACCCGTGTGTGCGCTGGCGCGCGAGCCAGCAGCGGTCGATCGTGGCCGGCGCGGCCAACGCCTTGATGTGCTGCTGGAACCGCTGCGCATCGAGCGGCGGCGTCAAGTTGCCCACAAACAACGCCCGTGTTTTGTAGAACCGCAGTCCCATCTCCAGCGTGTCGTAGCGGAAGTCGGGCACCTCGCTCCCCGGCGGAAGCTCGCCCTCGGGGCGGTACCGCAGCGCCGCCGGCCCCCGCGGCATGCGGGAGTCGCCGGGCGTGTCCGCCAGAGCGTTGTAGTCCATGGCACCCGCACTGTGCTCGTCGGTGCCATCCACCTCGGGTGTGCGGGCGCCAGCATTGTGCTCCGCTGCCCCAGCGTCGTACTCAACAGGAGAGTTGCTCATGAAAACGAACGGCGGTGTTTGTGTATGTGTTTATGCACGGAGTCACATTGGGCGCACGAACACGTGTGCACTAGCGATGCTCGTAGAAGCACCCGTCGCCGGCGTACTTGCCGTAGAGCCCTGTGGGCATCCAGCCGTTGGCGTTCACACAGGTTTGCTGGTGGGCAATGGCATAACCGCGGATGCACACTTCGCCGTGGAGCTTGTCGCCCGAGAGCCTCTTGTGGCGCACAACCGCATCCACAACCTTGGTCTCGAGACACTGAGCGGGCTGGCCCCGGAGCACATACACCCCGTCCTTGATGGGCCGGTAGTCGTACACAAAGGTGGAGAAGAGCGGCAGCGCCACGCGGGGGAGGTAGCGCAGCACCACGAGCCGAGCACCCGTGACGCTGCGAAACCGCGTACACTCCGCCGACGTGAGCAGCAGCGCCAGCAGCACCAGCGCCGCGTACACAAGCCGTGGTGTGGACTGCGGCCACACCAAGTTGCCCCGGGCCTGGAGACGGCCTCGGACCGCAGCAAGCACACGGCGCGCCGGCAGAAGCTGTGCCGTGGCAGTCTCGAGCCAGCGCCGGAGCACGCCGTCGGGAAGAAACACCACGCTGGGAAGGTGGGCAAGAGCCGCGGGCACCAGAGCAGGAGAGGACACCACCACGCTGCACCCGGCCACCATGGCACCGAGCACCTTGGTGGTGTCCCACACGAGCGATGTGGGGTCGGGTGAAGTGACCACAAGCATTGTGTCGCTCAGGGCAAGCTCCTGCTCAACGGGCACACCTCTGAGAAGGGTGGCGGTGGCTGCGGCGAGGTTCTGCTGCGAGAAGGATGCGTCGTCAACACGGAATGCCACTGCCAGGTCGTGGCGGGACTCGTGGGCGTGCTTGTAGGGCAGACACGCCGGTGCCAGCATGTCCACAAGACTGGTGGTGGTGATTCCGTCCCCGTGGGCCCCAACACCCACCACCGTCACGGCACCAGTTCCGGAAACGTCGATGGCCACGCCGCTCAACAAACACGCCCAGACAGCCACAAAGTCGGGGAACTGCGCAAGATCAAGACCCACGCCGTGCACACAGCCTCCCCAGGATACGTGCTGACCCAACACCACCATGGCATGGGCCACCACGCGGTGAAGCTCGGGCCAAGCCACTCTTGTCTCTCCCACCACCACCACAGCGTCGGGATGGCCCATGGCCAACTGCCAGCAGTCAAACACCGTGCCGTGACGCACGCGGTACCCCATGCGCACGTCGAGCCCCAGACGCGGGAGCTGTTGGTACAGCACCTCCAGGTGCTTGTACACCGGCAGCTCGCCCATGTTGCGGGTGGGTGCCACTGTCAGCTGGGCTGCAAGCACAAGCGGGTGGGCGTCGCGCAGGGCCTGGAGGTAGAGGTGGGCCATGCCTGCCACAAGCACGACGACGAGACACCCCGCCACCACAATCGTCTCCAAAGACATGGGTGGATGTTTGTGGATTATACGGCGTATACGGCAGACGCTCGCACAGGCCATCTGGCCATCACGCACAGAAGCACACGTAGAGCACAAACACCACGCCACTGAGCTGGAGCATGTCGACAAGGGCAGCGCGGAGGTCGGCAGGGGCAAGCCTCGACAGGGATGCTGCTGTGAGCTGGTGGTGCGGTAGCCCGGCCAGGGGCTTGTTCCACCGGGTGCCGCGCGTGCGGGCGGCAAGCACCACTGCCACCAGCACGGCCGCAAGAAAACCATAGGTGGCCACGTCAAGATACGGGCGGGGGAGGATGCACATGGAGGTCTGGATGCGGGGCGTGGCGGGAGAAAGCGTGACGAGCTGGAGGGCGGGGCGGCGGATGCCCATGGCCATGCTGAACAGCTTCACGGTGATCTCCGGCAGCGAGGTGTGGTGGTGGAAGTGGGTGGTGGCACAGTAGTCGTGGTCGTCGCCCGAAAAGACATAGTCCGGCAGCACACGCTCCAAGATCTCCTTGGTCAACAGCTCGTCGATGACTGTTTGGTACTGGTAGCCCTTGGCAATGGGGAAGGTGGGGCTCTCGCGCAACAGGCCGCACACCCCGGGGTCGCCCAGACGCCACAAGGGAACGTGTGTGAGCAAGACCCGGGGGGTGTTGGGACTGGCGCTTTTGGGAGCAAGGCGCTCGAGAAAGTCACGGGCCGGCTTGCTGATGGCCTCGTCGGTGGCCAGCAACAGCAAGGTGTCGAGCACCACAAACAAGACGCCGCCGCGCATGAACACGGTGTTGGGACTGCCAAACGACTGGGCAAACCGCACACGCAGGGGGATCTTCACGCCGTTGGCCCACCCCAAGTCGTGGTTGCCGGCAACATTGGTGATGAGCTCCACCACGCTGGGCGGCGGCTCCGTCTGGGCACTTGCCAGCGGCACGAGGAGGCGCGGGTCGTAGCGGAACACCGAGTCAAACCGCCGCCGCTCCCGTGCATAGTACTGGTCCAGCAGCAGCCGGCCATTGTCCAAGTAGTCGCCGAGAAACACCACCAGCCGCACCCGCAGCAGCAGCGGCTGGCGGTGGTACATCTGGTGCACGAGTGCCCTGAAGTTGCGCCGCATGTACCGGTCAGCGGTGTGCTTGCTGATGGCAAGAAGCGGTCCCGGGCGGCCCGGGTAGGTGTGGTTGTCGATGAGCTGGGGATCAGCCACCAACGCCATGTGGTACGCCCCGGGCGAGGCGGAGGCGGGCCAGGCACAGCGCGCAAGCGCGCGGCGGGGGAGCAACACCTCGTGGAACAGGAAGGCCACGAGCCAGACAAGCACGAGCCCCACGCAGTGGACGGGCCACAGCCGGGGCCACAGCCGGGCAACGGCCCCGAACAGCCGCGGAAGGTGCATGCTGGTGGAAAAGGGTCGTGGAGGGACCGAGGCGTGCACGGCAACTACGGGAAAGATCAACACTAAACGTACGTTCACACCTAGTCAGCAGTCTTCTGGGTACCGCGCAACAAACCGGTTCTTCTGGCGGCAATGAGACCAGCCTTCTGACCGGGCACAGCGCCTCTGGAGATGGTGGAGGCCTTACCGATGTGCTGGTGGTTACCACCACCGTGGGGGTGGTCCACGGGGTTCATGGCCACACCACGGGTCTTGGGCCAAGAGTTTCTCTTGACCTTGTACTTGTGGAAAGCACGGCCAGCCTTCAACAAGGGCTTGTCGATACGGCCACCACCGGCGATGACACCGATGACACCACGAGCGTTCAGGGAGATCACCTTCTTGGCACCAGAGGGCAACTTCACTCTGGTCTTGCCCTCGTCAGGGTTGTGGCCAATGACGATGACGTAGTTGCCGGAGGTGCGGGCCACGGCACCGCGGTCACCAGGCTTCTCCTCAACGTTGGACACAATGGTACCCTCGGGCACGGAGCCAAGGGGGAGCACGTTGCCGACGTTCAACAGGGCCTTCTTGCCGGCGTAGATGAACTGGCCGGTGTAGACACCCTCGTTGGCGAGGAAGGTCTCCTCACGCAACTTGTATCTGTAGGGGTCGCGGAACACCACCTTGGCAAGGGGAGCACCTCTGCCGGGGTCGTGGATAATCTGCTTCACGACACCGCGGATGTACCCGTGACGCTCGGCGTAGTCGAGGGTTCTCAACTTGGCCGCACCCTTTCTCAATCTGGTGTGGGACGTGAAGATGGACCCGGCACCCTTTCTCTGGTTGCGAATAACTCTTCCCATGGTTGGTGTAGAGAGAGGAGAGGAGAGGTTTTTCACAGCTCTGGCGTTTTTTGCGTGGCTGCAGGCGGCCTGCACGCAGGCCAGCACCGAAAAAAATGTGACTGCAGTGCACACGTGCACAGCCCTGATGTGTATCACGTGTAAATAGCCCTAGCCAGCCCTGGCCAGCCTGCCCGCGGCCGCGCCTACACCACGTCCTCGGGCTCCACTTCTCCGCCAGAGCGGTACTTGGCCTCGGTGTAGAGTGCTCCGCCAAACACGCCGCCGTACACCACCGCCAACAACGTGAACACTGCCCCCACCCACGCGTCCGCCATGAGGCCGCCCACCTTGGTGAGAAACATGATGCCCACACCGCCCACCAACGCGTAGACACCCGCCACGGCTCCCTTGAACAGCCGGTCCTGGTCCGTCACCAACGTCATGGACAAGACGCTCATCCCGCTCTGTCCCACGCCCACCATCACAATGTGGAACATGCGCAAGAAGCCCGCCGGCAGCAGCGACGAGGGCGCAATCCCCAACCCCAACGCACCCCACACCCCCAAAATGGCAGCAGCCAGAATGGCCCGTGTGGTGGTGGTCACCCGGTCGTTCACAATGCCCCACAACGGCGCCACCAACACACCCACCAACAGACTGACGCCCACAAGAATCGCCGCCAGCGTGAAGGCCGGGCGGCACACCTGCTTCATGTTGTTGTGGTCGGGCACGGCCGAGCACTCACCCGTCACGTCGTGGTAGTACTGGTACACCATCAACGGGATAAACGTCAGCAAGCACACGTTCGAGGCGCGGGCAACAAACAGCCCGCAGTACGCAAGGGCAATGCGGGGGTTGTCGTAGCCAAGCCGGAACCCGCACTTGAGGCGTGCAATGTAGCCCGTGACAGTGCTGCGGGCCAGCTCCTCGCCCAACAGGATCCGGAGCAGCGTGAAGCCGCTGCCGCGCTTGAACAAGCCCTTGTAGAGCACACCGGCGGTCACGAGCGACACCACGCCGACAATCCAGAACGCCTTGCCCACCAGCAGCGCCGTTGCATCTTCCAGTCCCGAAAGCAGAAGGGGGAGCGGGAGGTACACCAGCACGGCAAAAATGGCACCCAAGCCGGCCCAGATGCCCGTCAAGGCGGCGTTGTAGCCGGCCTGCGGGTTGGCAGGCTGCGGGCGGGTGGTCTGCTCGGCAGCGGCCTGCTCGGCAGCAAGCTCGTCTTCCAAGTCGTCAAACTCCAGTGGGCTGCCGAGCCGGTCCAGGTCCTCCACCAAGGGGTTGTACTCGTACTCCACGGTGCTGCCGCGCTTGAAGGCCTCCTGCGGCCGGAACCCCGACGCCGTGAGCTCGGTCAACATCGCAGTGATCATCAACAGCGTGGCACAGAACCCGGCGGCAAACACCAACCGCCAGAGAAAGAGCTGGAAGAAGACCCAGCCGTCGCTGCCGTGGATCACGGTGGTGACACCCATGAGGGCAACCCCGATGCAGACAAACCCAAGCACCGCCACGGGACGCGTGCCCGTGTAGTCGCTGGCCGTCCCCACAAAGGGCCCAAGTCCAATGGCGACAATCTCGTCGTAGAACCCCAAGTCGCCCACAGCCTTGCCCAAGTTGCCCCCGTAGTTGGCGACATACTTGATGAGGAACGGCTGCGAGGACACAAGAAAGACGGCGAAGGAGATGGACGAGAAGGTGGAGAAGAGAAACAGAAGGTAATTTGTCTTGGTGTACACCGCCATGATGAAGGGGCTCGAGGTGGAGTGCCGGGGGGCGATCGTTCGGGTTGCGTGGGCGCAGCCAGTGGTGCGCTGTTAATCCCCGCCATCTCCCAGCGTGCATGCATAATACGAGGGCAGCTGCAGCAGGGTGCAGCAGGGTGCAGCAGGACACAGGGCTCGCGGCGACTGGACTGCGGCGGGCGCGGGGGCGCTGGGACTACTTGGGGAGGAGCCAGACGGGGGCAGTAGCCTCGGCGGGGGCAGCAGCCACCACGGCATCCACGCGCTCCTGCCACGCCACACGCATCTCCACTCTGCCGCCGTTCACGACTGCGTCGTGGATCTCAGCCACCGCCCGCGCGGCTGCCCCGTGCTCGCCAAACGTCACCAAGGCGTCCAATGCACACGCCTGCGGTGGGCGCCGACTGCCTTTGCCCCTGCACCGAAACAAGTACACGCTCTGCACATGGTGCCCACCAAACACGCACGCCACGTCTTGCACCAGCGTTCCCTCAGGAACCGAGGGGATGAACACGGCGTTGGCCAACGTGCGTGGGAGCGGTTCCGACAGCGGCAGAGCGGCAGGGGTTCCCTTGCCAGCACCACGTCGGCCAGCACGCCGGTAGAGCGACTTTCGGCGCACCACCTGCGACGAGACATGGCCCACAGACAGCCCCTGGCAAACAGCCGGCCCGGGCGTGGTCAAGCCGTGTGTGGACAACCGGATCCCAGGGGACTGAGCGCCAGGCGACGGCCCACTGGAGGACGGCACTGGCGACTGCTTTCCCTGCGCCATGCCCGACTGCGGCAGCGTTCCCAAGAAGGGCAGGTAGGGCCGCACATGCACCACCAGCCGACCAACCCTGAGCTTGTGCAACTGGGAGCTGGCAGCAGATGCAGCAGCCGCCAGGGCAAACACAACGTAGACGCCGGGTACGGGAGTGGCCGGGTCGCCGTTCGGCGGGGGAGAGGTGCGTGTGGGCCGCACCACCGCAACCACGTCTGCACACAGAGCCACAAGCTCCCACACCATCTTGTCGGAGAACGAGCGGGGGAGGCCGTCCAACCGGAGCGTGTTGCCGGCAATGGGGCTGGGGGGGCCCGGAGCAGAGCCCGGAGCAGAGCCCACGGCGGAGCCCAGGACAGAGCCCGGAGCAGAGCCCACGGCGGAGCCCAGGACAGAGCCCGGAGCAGAGCCCACTGTGGACCCAGACAGCCCTACACTACAGCCAGCCTCCGCCAAAGCACACGAGGACTCGGCACGACAAGCACCCCCAGGCGCCAACACAGCAGGGACACTACACTCCGCCATGACAGGAACAACAGCGGGTAACGGCAGACACGACGGAGCACCCGCCCACAGCGACCAGGGGGTTGCACACCCCAAATAGCCGCCGAGAGGGCCCCGCCCTACAAACACATCAATAGAGCATCCATTAACAGGTACGTGGAACACAGGAAACACCCAGGCCACGGACACACGGCCCGAGCCGGCTCCAGCATCGCTGACTCCCCCACGCCTCCACACCGTCTATAGGACCACCATTTCGTTTCATGCCACACCCGGCATCCCCCTCAGTCGCACCGCGACGGCCGCTTAGGCCTTGGCAGCGCGCTCCTTGGCCAACGCCTTAGCGGTGCCGTGCAAGGCGTATCTGTGGTTTCTGCGGAACTTGGAGTCCACACCCTTCAAGGAGGGGTATCTGTGGGTTCTCGGCTTCTTGATACCGTTGCGGTGGGCCTTGCGGGTCTGGTTGTGGGCCGTGTGGTTCTTGGACTTGGACATGGTTGGGAAGGGAAGGGAGCTGCCGCTGAGCATGTATTTTTTCCACCAGGCGCTGGGCCGGTGTCCTGCACGGTGTGTGTCCGGCACAAAACGTGACTGGCAACGCACATGCCCTGAAACACGTCACGTGCACAGCCCTGGAACGGGCAGGCGAGCCGTTGCGGGCGGGCTTGGTGGATGGCGCTGGGTCACGAGCATGTGGGTACATTACACTACGTCTCCTAGTTGGCGGCGGCAGCCTTGGCGCGCTTCTCGGTCTTGGCCACGGACTTGGCGCCCATGATACCACCACCCCAGTGGCGGCGGGCGTCCTCGTACTTGTCGCTGAACAGAGCGTTGGCAGAGGCCACCAACTGGGCGAGCTTGGCCTCGTCGGCAGCACGCACCTCGGTGATGGCAGCCACGGCCGCAGTCTTCTTGTGCACAAGAGTGCCGAGGCGAGCCTTGCCCTTGACAATGGCGTACGGCACACCCATCTTGCGGCAGAGGGCCGGGAGGAACACCACCAACTCGATGGGGTCCACGTCGTTGGCAATAAGCACAAACTTGGCCTTCTTGTTTTCCACAAGGGACACCACGTGGTTCAAGCCGTACTTCACCACCACGGGCTTCTCGGACACGTCCTGGGCCTTCTTGCCCTCGGCCACGGCAGCAGCCTCCTTGGTCAAGCGCTCCTTCTTCTCAGCAGCCGTCTCGGGACGGTAGTTGTTGAGAAGAGCAAAGGCCTGGGCCGCGGTGTTCTTGTCCAAGGTGGTCAGGAACTGGGCAATGGCCGGCGGCACCTTGAGGCGGAGCAGGAGAATCTTCTTCTGGCGCTGCAACCGCACGTACTCGGGCCACTTGACAAACCGCAGGAGGTTGCGCTTGGGCTGCACGTCCTGGCCGAGGCCGAACAGACGCGGGGTCAGCTCGGTCAACGGGTTCTTCTTCACAGCAGACTTGGACGTCTTGGACGCAAGAGGAGCGGGGGCAACTTTCTTGGAAGGCTGTGTCATTGAGTGGATTAGTAGGTGTCCCGAAGAGAGACCACCACCGTTCCGACTCTACAGTTTCTCGAAGGAAACTCAGCCTGTGCCGAGCAGGGCTCTGGCACATTCCGTGCAGCGTGGCGGGCGTCGGGGCACAGCGTCACGCGGACCTGCCGCGTGTGCCCGTCAGCTCCGCCACATGAAAGCGCAATACGAATGGCCAGAAGACCCCGCAAGTGCACACACAAAGTAGACTAGGAGACGAATGCAGAGCCCGGTTGGGGCGTCGCTCGTGTCAACATACCATTTCGTTAGTAGGAGAAAGAGTGGGTGAAAAAATCTCTGCGCCAGACAGGCAGAAAAACCAGCGAGCAGTCGGCACGGGATTAGGCAGCAAGTGTGCATATCGCCTATTCCGGTCATCTGTGGGGGTGTTGTGGCCCGCGCCTGCTGCCTGCGCCTGTGCTTGCGAGGGTGTTGCGCACAGGGCTGCAAGTGCCAGCAGAGGAGCACATGGTGGTGGGCGCGGATCGCCTCCTCGTCGCCATGGCACAGCTCGGCGGCGCCGGCCCGCCACGCGGTTCCGTACAGCCTCCAGCCAGGGAACGCAGCACCTTGCGCCACACCCCGCACCAGCACCTTGCCGCCACACCCCGCACCAGCACCCTGTCGCTTGCCCCGCTCCAGCACCTCGCCGCCACGCCCGTGCTGGCCGCGCGAGTGAGCCCGCCAGGCAGCCGCATCGGGGCGTGCGTGCAGGAGACAGCGTTCCGTGCACGCGATGCGTGGCACGCAAAAATTAGCCGCGGTGCAAGCAAATCGGACGCCACCTACCCAAAGCGGCAGGCGGTCCGGCATCCAGGGTCGTCACCAAGGCAAGGATCTTCCTTTTCCTATCTCACGTCCCAGTACTCTTCCCATGGACTTGCTTGCCACAGCCGTCGAGCACACCGCTCCGCACGTGTCGTCCCTCCGGTTGGCGCTTCTGGGGGTCGCCGGGTCGACCTCCCTTGCCTGCTGGATCGTGCTTCTCCTTCCGCAGTTGATTGAACAGTGGCGCCTCAAGCTGGCCGAGGGCATCTCGCTCCAGTTCCTTCTGCTCTGGTTCCTTGGCGACATTTTCAACTTGTGGGGCGCCTTGTGGGCCGACTTGTTGCCGCAGGTCACGTTGTTGGCCGTGTGGTACTGCGTCGCCGACTTTTTGTCGCTTGCACTGTACTACTACTACACCTATGTGTACCCCAAGCACCACCACCGCCACCTGGTGCTGCTGCGGGCGCTGCGCCGCCGCTCCAGCGCGGCGGAGACCACGCCGTTGGTTGCTGGCTCGGGTCCGACTGCCCGCAGACTGTCCACCAAGTCGCGCCGCCTGTCGATGTTGGAGGAGTACGTGAACGAGCCCCACCTGGTGTTTGTGTCGTATGTGTTGCCGGTGGCGTTTGTGGTGGTGGCTGGTGTGGTGGGCTTTCTTGTGCTGGGCTCCGGCAGCAGCACGGGCGACGATGCCGGCGACAGCGCCCCCACCAAGGTGGCGGTGGGTCCGCAGATCATGGGCTACCTCCTGGCTGCACTCTACCTCGGCGCCCGCTTGCCGCAGATCTGGCAGAACTACCGCAAGAAGAGCGTGCACGGCTTGAGCTTGTTGTTCTTCATCTTCTCCACGTTCGGCAACCTCACCTACGGCGCCCAGATCTTGTTGTACCGCTCCGACTGGGAGTACGTGGTGCTCAACCTCAGCTGGTTGTTGGGCTCCGTCGGCACCATCTTCCAGGACCTCTTCATCTTCTTCCAGTTCTACTTGTACAAGGACGGGCAGACCGAGGCGGTCGAGTTCCCGGAGGACTTGGCATAGAGCGGGGCAACATGCCCCGCGCTCCCCGCAGCCATTGCCGGTCCGAGCCGTTGCCGGTCCGCTCCGCCCGACGCTTCTCTCCGCCCGGCGGTCCGTGCCGTCTGGTGATCGGTGCCGCCCATTGTTCGCCGTCTAGCCGGGCTATTCTTATCCATGCAGTTTGCGGACCTGCGTGGACGCCTTGCATATCCCCGGTATACACACGTAACGCTTGACACCAGCGAAAACGTAATCGCCCTGAATCCAGCGCCAATCCACCTCCGCTGTCCAACTGCCCGGGCCGCCCCCTGCCGAGGTTGTGCTCCAATCCCACACATCCCTGCTGCCTTCCATGCTGTTTGAGCCCAAGCGCCCCCAGACATACCTGCTGCCTGCCCTGTTCCTACGAGTGTTCAGGCTGTACCGCCCCGTGTTGGCCCTCGTGGTGACGGCCGTGGTGGTGGGCGCCACGCTTGTATGGAGCGGCACCCGCACGCCGCAGCTCTACACACCGCTGTTTGCGCCCGAGTCCAACGTCCAGTTTGTTGATCTCTTGGACACCGTGGGCCACGACGACGGCTGGCGCCGCGAGGAGCGCGTCTTGTTCTGCGTGCCGTTGCGCGACGCCCTGCCCCACTTGCCCATGTTCTTTGACCACATGCGCAACCTCACATACCCGCACCACCTCATTGATCTTGCGTTCTTGGTGCTGGATCTGTCGGACGACACCATGGGTCTGTTGAAGCGCCATTTGCACGAATGCCAGCTGGACCCAACCCCTGGCGTGGCGTTTGGCGAGGTGGAGATCTTTGAAAAGGACTTTGGCGCAGCCATTGGCCAGGGGTTTAGCGACCGCCACGGGTTTGCTGCCCAGGGTCCGCGCCGCAAGTTGATGGCGCGTGCCCGCAACTGGTTGTGGCTGGTGCTGCTCAAGCCGCACCACCTGTGGGTGTACTGGCGAGACGCAGATGTGGAGACCGTGCCGGCCACCATCTTGGAGGACTTGATGCACCACGGCAAGGATGTGATTGTGCCCAACGTATGGCGGCCGTTGCCCGACTGGTTGGGCAACCAACAGCCGTACGACTTGAACCTGTGGCAGGAGAGCGACGGCGGGTTGCTGTTGGCCGAGTCTTTGGACGAGGATGCGGTCATTGTCGAGGGGTATGCCGAGTACTTTACCTGGCGGCCCCACCTTGCGTACCTCCGCGACCCGTACGGGGATCCCGAGGTGGAGATGGAGCTCGATGGCATTGGCGGCGTGCTGATTCTTGCCCGAGCCAGCGTGTTCCGCAACGGTGCCCACTTTCCGGCGTTTCTGTTCATGAAGCACGCGGAAACCGAGGCGTTTGGCAAGTTGTGCCGCCGCATGGGATACTCGGTGGTGGGACTTCCGCACTATGTGATTTGGCACATCTACGAGCCTCTGAGCGATGACTTGAAGCACATGGAGTGGATGGCGCAGGAGGAGATCCGCCAGGACCGCGAGCGCAAGATCAAGGCAGTGTACGACAAGCTGTGGGGTGTTGGCTACGAGGACTTCCACGATGGCTGGCGGGATGAGAAGTTGAAGATCTTCAAGAACACCGACATGGAACGACACAAACAGATCAGTGTGGACTGGAGTGGCGAGGATGACTGGGAGAACGAACAGAGGGAGGACGAGGAGAAGCTGGCGGGGGGGAGGATGCGCCAGGTGGCACCGGAGGAGTACCAGGAGGCCGAGACCGGAGACCGGATGGTGCCTGAGGATGGCGTGGACAACGTGGAACCGGCAGAGCCGGGAGAGAGCGAGCCGGGAGAGGGCGAGCCGGGAGAGAGCGAACAGACCGAAGGCGAGCTGGAGCCTGTGGAGGCCAACGCACCCATTGCGGACGATCCAGAACCCCAGGAGGAGCTCTCTCTCAAGGAAAAGGTTGAACGACAGCTCAACCGCCAGGCCGAGCGGGACCCTCCCGAGGAAGAGCTCACGCTCAAGGAAAAAGTGGAGCGTCTGCTCCAGCGACAGGCTGCTGCCCAGGCTGCCGACAACGACGCATAGCCCTTTCCAACATGCACTAGATCCACGCGTTCTCTCACAAGGCGCCCTGCTGCCGTTTCATCGCCCTGCAGCATTGCAGCCCTGCAACCATCACAACACTGCATCACATTCTCCCGTGTTTTGTCCACGTTCCACAGCCATGACATCGCTCGGGTCGGACGAACACATCCAGTCGTTTCTCGACTCGCTGGAGCTGCTCAAGGCGCAGTACGCGGCTGAGGACGAGCAGCGTGCGCTCCGGTTGGAGCTGGAAATCACGCGGCTCTCGTCGCCGCAGCGCCGTGCTCGGCTTGCCGCACTTCCGTCCCGCTCGCACGGGCCGTTGGTGGCGAGCGAGCGGGTCGAGCGCCCAACGGCGCCGGCCAAGCCTGCTCGGTTGACTCAGTCGGTGGGCAGTGGGCTGCCGAGACGAAGCCCCACCCGCGGAGGCCTGTTTGATCTCAGCACCAGCGCGAACGGGAGTTTGTTGAAGGATTTGGCTGAATTGAGCGACCGGTTAGGGTTGCCATCAAGCCCCGAGCGGAAGCCGGCGTTGCCCGAGCGAAAGCCGGCGTTGCCCGAGCGGAAGCCGGCGTTGCCCGAGCGAAAGCCGGCGTTGCCCGAGCGGAAGCCGGCGTTGCCCGAGCGGAAGCCGGCGTTGCCCGAGCGGAAGCCGGCGTTGCCCGAGCGGAAGCCGGCGTTGCCCGAGCGGAAGCCGGCGTTGCCCGAGCGGAAGCCAGCGTTGCCTGAGCGCCGGTCTGAGCTGCTGACGCATACTCTGACAGCTTCTCTGCTCCCCCCTCGAACACTGGACGCGGTGGGGGCGCCTCCGCTGGTGTCGACCTACCCGGTGCTTCAACCGACGTTGCGCATGTCTGCCTCAGCCAAACCCAAAGCCATGCGGTTCAACTTGACGCCCGAAGACGTGGCACAACTTGCCAACACGCCGTACGATCTGTACAATGCTCTGCTGCCAGAGAAGCCACAGATGCGCTCCTTCCAAGACGTCATTGACCACGTCAAGACACATGGACACAAGGGTGTGGGCAACCCCGAGGCTGCTGAGGCTGCCGAGGTGCTTGTGGGAAACCCAGATGCAAAGATGCCGCCGCCAAAGCCAGCCAAGCCCACGGCAGACACCACCGCACCAGCAGACTCCACCGCCGCAGCAGACTCCGCACCAGCTCCCAAGCCTGCGATCAAGCCGAAACCAGCACGACACACGCTTTCCAAGGCCCACCTGGAACCCCTTGTCCCCACGGATGGCATCCCGCGCCCTTCTGCCTCTGCCGCCATCTTTGCCTCTGCCGCAGCCCGCGCGCCCCCTCTCCGTGTGGGCAGTGCTCTCCCACCAAGCCCCACACGCCTGACCGTACCCTCGCCTACACGTTCACCCGCACATCTGACCGCCCATTCTCCCACCCGAGCAACGGAGACCGCATTGGAGGAAACCATTCCCCAGCCCTCGGCAACAGCCGCTCTCTACGCGTCGGCCGCCGCCCGCGCTCCTCCCCTCAAGCACGGAAACACTATGGGCACAGACACCAGAGACCTGTCTCCCTCTCGTGGAACCCCCATCCTGCCGTCCCATCGGCGTCCTGAGGACTACGCCCCCATGGAAGCCGAGACTTTGCCTATGCCTCTGGGCACGCGCGCTTTGTACTCACACCACTCCACCGCCACCGCCTCCACCAACGCTGCGTCTTTGAAGCTCGACGGCTGGGCCCAGAACAAGGCGGACATCTTGGCTGGTCCCCGCACCGACATACATCTCCCCAAAACGGCCCGCATCGTGGAACCCGTGCCAGAGCCTGCCGGTGTGCTTCCGTCTGTCTCCCTTCGCCATGTGACGCCTCCCATGAAGCCCTCCAAGCCTGCTGCATTGGCAGCAACCAGCGCGGACGGCACAGAGACGGGGTTGCCGCTTCGCAAGGTGCGGCAGGCACCGCAGCCCCCCGCCAAGTCCAGCCGCCAGGTGAGCGTGCCAGAGGCGTTGAAAAAGGCGGCAGCGTTGCGGCCCACCGCTGCTGTGGAGCGCTCCAAGACCCCACCCCCCGAAGCCGCCCACAAGCTTGCGTCGTTGCGGCTGGCGGCACCGGTGCAACGTCCAGAGACTCCCCCCACAGAAGCTGCCACTCGGCTCGGAGCATTGCGGCCTGCAACCGCCATCCAGCGCACAGAGACACCCCCTCCCGAGGCATTGACACGTCTTCGGCTGCTCAAGCAGCCAGTTGCGGTGACCAAACCCACGGAAGAGGTCCCGGAGGCACTTGCGCGCCAAGGACGGCTTCGCACCAGCCCGCAGCGCCCCCCCGCCAGCGGAGAGGCAATGCCGGTGGCGCTTCCGGGTCTCGATGGCGTGGACTGGCGACTGCAGTTGCGGCTGCGTCCGGGAGTTGGTGGCCCTGCTGGCAAGCTTGTGTTCAACAGCACCAGGGCCAGCACGTTTCCGGTTGCAGGAAAACCGCCTGCTGTTCCTACGTTGGCGGCGTTGCCAGGTGCCTCTGTGAAGGCAGCGCTGTCGGATGCTTCTTTGGGGGTGCAACTGCCTCTGGGCGGCGCCTCCACGCCGCTTGCCCACAAGACCAAGGGTCGGGCGAAGGGCCCCAAGCGGCGGTTGCCCTCGGCAGTGCTGACGCCTGCGCACACCCCCCAGGCCACGCCGGTTACAACGCCAGCACGGACACCGCCACCCGTGGTGGCCAAGCCCAAGCACATTGCCAGCCGCCAGGTGCTGAGCGAAGTGTTCATTTGACGATTACACACACCTAGGCTCCGTCCTCCTTCTCCTTGTCCTTGTCCTTGTCCTTCTCGTCCTCCCCCTCCTTGTCTCGTTTGGAGTTGAAAAGGCTGAAGCGCCGCTTGACCGACAAAATACTCGGCAGGTCGACCCCCAGTTCCAAGGCAGTCGCAGGTGCCGAGACCAGACTCGCAGCACCAGACGCCACTGTGCCAACCGTGCTGCGGCGCTTCTTGATGGAAAACAAACCCTTGCGCGGGGTGCCGCCAGGAGTGCCGTCGCGGCCTCCGTAGTCCGTTGTCTCGTCCTCCATGATCACATCGTCAGCCATGGCGTGCAGCAGAGTGTCCGAGGCCGAATTGCCAGCGCCCGCAGCAGCGGTGTCGACGCGGAGCGGCCGACTCGGCAGCAGCGGGAACAGCAACCGGTGCTTGCTGCGGGCAAAGAAGGAGCTGCCCTTCAGCTCAGCATCAGCCGGCTTCTGGAGGTCCTCGCTCAGCAGCGGCTCGCCATCAGCACGCACAGCAGCGGACTCACGGAGAACCAGCGAGGCACTGGTGCTCACGTGCGACGTATCGCTGTGGCCCGACCCAAGCACCGGGGCCACACCGGCGTCGGCGGCAAGCGGCAGCGCCTGGAGATGGGTGTTCAAGAAACTGCCGTCGCCCGAAAGAGCCGACACCTGACGCTTGTGCAACAGCTCCAAAAAGCTGTCGTTGTCGCCCCACACATCCACGCTGGGCGGCCCGCCAGACAACAGACGCGACGCCAAGTCAAACAGCGGCCGCGTGTGGTGAATGAGCGGCGTGGCATGCGCGTGCTCCGGAGCAGCAGGATGGGGCTCGGCAGCGCCCCCCTGCAACTGCTGCTGGAGCTGAGCCGTCAACAGATCGAGGTTGCCGGTGGCAGTGGTGCGCGGACGCCAGTCGCCAAACAGAAACTTGGAGTGTTTGCGGGAGCCGGGCGACAGCTGCAGCTGGTCCAACAAGGGCACCGGAGCAGCCGCAGTGTCTTCGTCTCCCTCCTCGTGCTTGGCACGGCCAAACCCAAGCATTGTGGACAAGCGCCGCGGCAGGAACAGCAGGTGGGGCTGGGGCGAGGTTTGGGGACTGGAGCCCATGTCTGCCCCGCTGCTGCCCCAGCGCTGGAACAGCTGCTGTTCCTGGGACGGCCGCATGGCCGACAGCGGGAACAGGGCCAACAGGCCGTGGTCGTTGGAAACGGTTTGCAGAAGCTGCGACAGCAACAAGCCTTGCTGGGAGAAGCCGTTTTGCGGCGGGCTCGACAGCAACGCCGCCAGGTCGTACGAGGAAAACACCTGCTGGCGGAACAGCTGGCTGTCTGTCTGGTTGTGCAGGAAAAACAGGTCCAAGTGGGAGTACTGTTGGTCGGGTGGCACCAGGTTGGTGCTGCGGTTCTCGTGCTGCGGGCTCCAGATGCTCTGCGGCGCACTGTCATACAGCGGCTGCAGATAGAGAGCCAGCGAGCCGGCCAAGAGCCCGCCGCCAGTGCCCGTGGCGCCGGCACCGGCACTCGCCGGGAGATACAGCGACAGAGCGGCAGGCAGCACATAGTTGTGGAACTCCTGGTAGGCACTCTGCAGCGCAAGGTGGGACTGTGACAGCACCGCCTGGCTGGAAGCAAACGCACCCCACTGTGGGGGCGGCTGGGCCAGCAGCTGCAGGAGCCGGCGCGAGAGCTGCGGCTGGGGGGGCTGGAGCAGCAGCTGCAGACGCCGGCGCGGCACCTGTTGCTGCAGCACCTGGTCGCTCACAACGGCGTAGCGTTGCACCTCGCGCTGTTGGGCCGCCCGCCACACGGCCTCCTCGCGGGCATCCTCCAGCACCTCGTTCTGGATGTCCGCGTACCACGCCGGGAGGTCTGCAGCCAACGCCGTCAAGGCCTTGGCGCCGTTGGCAGTGAGAATCCCCAGGTCGTCGGTTTCCTTCTGGAGCTGGGCAAAGATGGGCCCCACCTTCAGTTTGAGCTGCTCGCGCTTCTTCTTGTCCTGCTGGGCCTTGCGCAACGCCTCTTCGAGCGTGGTGTTGGCCTGGATCTGCGCCTCCACGGCGGCTTGCATCTCGGCAATCTTGCGGAGGGCCTCGGCCCGCTGACCGTCGCCCAGCTGCTCGATGGCGCCATTCGCAACGGTCTGCAGCTCCACCTGGCGCCGCAACTCCACCAACTCTGCGTCCATGTGGGCAATGTTTTCGGTCCGCAGCTTGATGCGGGCCGTGAGCTTGTTCTTCTTGATGGCAAGGCGCTGGCGTGTCTCGTCCAAGAACTTGATTTCCTTGGTGGTGGTGGTGCGGTGGGCGTTTTCTGCCCGGCGCCGTTCTCGGAGCAAGCTGCGGTCGGCCTCCAAGCTGGCCTCCTGCTCGCGAAAGTCCTCCATGGTTTGCTGGTACTGCAGGAAGACTGTGCTGAGCTCCTCCTGGCCCCGTTCCAAGAGATAGCGGAGCTCTCCAATGTCAACGATGCCACGGATGGTTGTGCTGTCGAGTTCTCCAACGGCGGGAGTGTCTGCCGGTGCCGGGTTGGCGGCATCCGGGCTAGCCGTGTCTGGGGCAACGGTGTCGGTTGCAGACACAGGAGCCGTGCTGCCGCCAACAGCACTGCTCATGTTCAACAACGACATCTTTTCCATGGTGTTGGCGCGAGAGCGGCCCTTGGTGGGCTTGGTTCCGGGCTCGGCCTTTACCTCAACCGACTCGTTGGGGAACAATGCGCAAAGAAGCGATTGGGGGCTGGAGCCTCGCCCAGTGGCCACCGAGGAAGGAAGGGTGCGCACAAACCGCGGGTTCAGCCGCAGCTTGTACTGGGCCATGTTCACCGCCACCACGTCGAGCTGGTAGATGGTTCGCGGGGCGAGCTGGCGGAGGTGCACACTCGACGAGGCAGTCACACACACCTCCACTCCGTTGACATACACCCCGTAGTGGTCCTCCTTGTCGCTGGTGTCCCAGTGGAGCACCACCAGCGTGTCGGTCACGTTGTCGATGGAGAGCGTGGGCACGCGGGGGATGCTGACAGCAAGCTTTTCAACAAGCTGCTCGGTGGGCAGGCGCACAAGGCGCACGAGACGACCCGCTAGCCAGAGCACAGCAGCCACCAACACCACCGTGAGCCACATTGGTGGGGTTGGGTCCGAACAAGCCGCTGGCGGTGGCATGGCGCCGAAGCAGAGCCGGTGGGGGCACGCCGGATCGCAGTCGGTGGGGGCACGCCCGCGGCCGCGACACCCGTGCACCGCCGGCGTGTCCGGCACGCAGCGAGCTGCAGGCGGACGCGCATGGCGCATGCTGCCGTGCATGCCGCGGCCGCGCTGGTGCAGGAGCCGGCTGACTCGGGTGCGGCCGAGTCAGCGAGTGTAGTGCGGGTCCGAGTCACATTTGACTCGCCGCGCCAGACCCTTGCAGCACGGCCGTTTATCTGTCAAATCGCCCATTCAAGCGCACAGTCACGCATGCAGACTAGTGTGAGCGCGTGTGTGCGTGCGGGGAGTGCGGGCTCGCGCCCCCGGCCCGGGGGGGATCAAGAGCCCCCCGCGGGTGACTCACATAGCCCTACAAGGAGCACGTCGGCCGGGTAAGCGCAGTTTTTCGCCGCCCTGTCCGTGCGGCGTAACGTGGGAAAAGTCCGAAAACCGTCCCGAAACGGCAGTGCCGCCAGGAACGCCGCAGGTCTCCCGGCCCGCTGCCGTGCGCGTTAGCACCAGCGCCGCCGGTAGCCGACACCATTAGTCAGAGCCGTCGCGCGGCCATAAAAGGCGCGGCCCGCCCCGCACAGACGCCCCGCCCCAGTCTCAACACCCCACCCCCATGCCCTCCTCAACGGCGGAAACCACCTACCCCACCCACAACGAGTTCCGCAGCGACACGTTTACGGTGCCCACGGCGCTGGTGATTGCCAAGGCCACCGCGCTCACCACCTGGGGCGACCTGGTGTACGAAGAGGACGACGCCACGCTCCAGTTGGAGGCTGACATCACCGGTCTCACTGGCATGGAGGCGGCGCTCTTCTGCGTGCTGGGCACCTTGCTGAACCAGATTGCCCTCCGCACCCACCTCCACCAGCCGCCGCACCTGGTGTTGTGCGACTACCGCGCGCACGTGTACCGGCACGAGGCCGGCGGGCTTGCCACCTTGTCGCAGGCCATGGTGACGCCGGTGCACCCGGCCAACGGCGTGTATCTCACGCTCGAGGACATTGAGGACCACTACATCCCCGACGACGGCGACATCCACGGCGCTCCCACCAAGGTGGTGCTGTTGGAAAACACCTGCCACGGCGTGGTGACGCCGCTTGCGGAAGTGGCGCGCATCTCCGAGTGGTGCCGTGCCAACGACGTCCGGCTCCACTGCGACGGCGCGCGCTTGTGGAACGCCTGCGTGGCCACCGGCACCACGCTTGCCGACTACTGCCAGTACTTTGACCTGGTGCTGTTGTGCTTGCTGAAGCTGATGGGGGCGCCTGTGGGACTGGTGTTGGCGGGCCGCTTGCCGTTCATCCGCAAGGCACACCACTTCCGCAAGCAGGCGGGCGGTGGCATCCGCCAGGCGGGCGTCATTTCCGCCATGGCCCGCGTGGCCATCCAGGAGAACTACGCGCGGCTTGCCGAGCTGCACCGCTACGCCCGCCAGGTCGGCGACTTTTGTGCCCAGCACGGCATTGCCTTGGAGTGTCCCGTGGAGACCAACATGGTGTTTGTCGACACCAAGCGCATGCGCATGGACGAGGCGTTGCTCATCGAGTTGGGCAAGAAGCACGGCGTGCGCTTGGGCGGCCGTCGCCTTGCCTTCCACTTCCAGAACTCCCCGCAGCTGGTGCTGGCGGTGGAGCGCGCCTTGCTCGAGTGCTACCACGAGAGCGTGGCCCACCCCTACACCGTCAAGGGCCCGCACAAGTTGTACCGCAACACCACCGCAAAAAAGGTCGAGGGCGTGAAGCGCGAGCGCGATGGCCGCCCGGTGCCCGTTGTGGAGCCGGCGTGCTAGGCGCCGGCGCCGGCACCCTCTACATTATCCAGCTAATGACACGATAAGATAAGCGTCTTCCGCGGAACATGCAGGAGCATCGGCCCGCCGGTTTTATTTGGCACCCGTCCTGCAGACCCCGCGGGCACCGTGGCACCGGGACTTGTCCACCATGAGCTATTCCCAGGAGATCGACTCGATCGTGGCGAAGCACTTTCCCCAGCTTGCGCACGACGTGTACTTGGACCACGCCGGCACCACCATCGTGCCCGCCACCGTGCTCCACCGCTCCACGGCGTGTTTGCTCCAGCAGCCGCTCGGGAACCCGCACCTGCAGCTGTGGGTCTCGCGGGCCAGCGACGAGTGGGTGGAGACCGCACGCCGCAAGGTGCTTCGCTACATGTTTGGCGTCGGCGCGGGCGACGACACGTACGACCTCGTGTTTGTTGCAAACGCCACTGCCGGCGTCAAGCTCGTGGCGGAGGGCATGCGCGACACGTTTGGTTCGGCATGGCACTACCGCTTTGCCGAAGACTGCCACACGTCGGTGGTGGGCGTGCGCGAGTTGGCCGGCACCTGGGAGTGTGTTCCCAGTGACTGTGTGCAAGCTGCGCCCGCCCCGCAGCCGCCCGCCTCGCAGCCGCCCACCCCCACACTCGTGGCGTGGACCGGCCAGTCCAACTTGAACGGGGAGCGCTGGGGCTGCGAGGTCTCCACCCCGGCGTACACGCTCTTTGACGCAGCGCTGTTGTGCACAACGCGGCCGCCGCGCCTCGGCCCCAACGGCCCCGACTTTGTGGTGTGTCTGTTCTACAAGATCTTTGGCTGTCCCGACCTTGGTGCGCTTGTGTTCCGCAAGCTGGCCGCGGCCCGGGTGTTTGCCGGCCGGCGCTACTTTGGCGGTGGCTCTGTGGACGCGCTCTCCCCCTCCACGCCCTTTGTGGCCCGCACTGCGCGGTGGGTCGACCGGTTGGCCGACGGCACTCTCCCCATCCACAGCATTGTCCAGCTCGACGTCGCCCTCGACTGGCACCGGGAGGTGTACGGCTCGTTCGAGGCAGTGCTGCGCCACGTGGCGGGGCTCACGGTGTATGCTGCTGCCGTGCTCGGCCGGCTTGCCCACGCCAACGGCCGGCCAATGGTGCAGCTTCTCCACCCGCCCCGGTGGGACTACGGCGACCCCGCCCGCCAGGGCCCCATCCTCGCATTGCTGTTGCGCTCCCCCGACGGCACGCCTGCCGGCTACCACGACTTTGAGCGGATGGCGGTGCTTCTGCGCGTGCTGGTGCGCACCGGCACCGTGTGCAACATTGGCGGCGTGATGCGCTACACCGGGATGGACCCGGCAGCAGTTGAACAAAACTACCACCGGGGCCACCGCTGCGGCGACAGCATGGACGTGATCGACGGTGTTGACACCGGCGTGGTGCGGGTGCTGTTTGGCGCCATGAGCCGGAAGCTGGACGTGGATGCGTTTGCGGACCAGGTGCAGCAGTACTTTGCCAACACGCTTGCCGAACAGCCGTTCCAGCCCGGTGCTGGTGCGGTGGTGGTCACCCAGCTCTGGGTGTATCCCATCAAGCTGTGTGCAGGGTTCCAGGTGCCGGTGGGAGTGGCGTGGCCGGTGGACGCCTCGGGGTTGTTGTATGACCGGATGTTTTGTCTCTTGGACGAGGACTTTGGGGTGGTGCAGCTCAAGCACGCGCCGCGGATGGTGCACTTGCATATCGAGGTGAGTCTTGCGCGTGCAGAGCTCTACATTGGCGGCAACGGCGAAAGCGTGACGGTGCCGTTGCTGGAGCAGGCGCTCCGGAAACAGTGCCGCCTTCAGACCGCTCCTGGCGGGCAGTTTGAATATCTCGACGACCCCCGGCTTGGCCATCTTCTCCTGCAGGTGGTTGGCCGGCCCTGCCGTCTTGGCAGGCCGTGCAGCACCGAGCGGCTTCACAACACCTCGGCCATGTTGCTTGTCACGGCTCCGCTGCTCCTGTGGATGCAGCAGCAGTTGCCCCTGCACCAGTTCAATCCGCAGGCGTTCCGCGCCAACGTGGTGGTGGACGCGCCGGGGCTTGTGCCGTGGGCAGAAGACCACTGGCGCGAGTTGTCGCACGGGCGGGCCTGTGTGCGGGTGGTGGGGCGGTGCGACCGCTGCCACATGATCACCATCGACCCGGCTACCGGCAAGCGCCACGGGGACGTGTTTCTACAGCTCTCCAAGGCGCGCAAGCACAACGGCAAGGTGTACTTTGGCCTGAAGTTGGCGGTGGAGTCGCGGCCGTTCGTGCTCGCGGTTGGCGCCGTTCTCTCTGTAGCCACACAATAACACGTGATTCCTCCTGATGCCGTGGTTCGACACCACCAGCACGTACCCGGAGCAGCAGCTCACAGTGGGCGGTCTTGCGGTGCACGTGTTCAACTGGCCGTTGCCTGCGCACACCCCGACCGCCACCCTTGTGTATCTCATCCACGGGCGGGGCAACAGCGTGGCGGACACGCGGCTGTTGGCGTTCCAGATTCTTGACACCTACACCGGCACCACGCCGCTTGTGTTTGTGCTGATGGACATTCCCAACCACGGCTTGCGGGTCGTGGACGCACAGGCGAACCGCGGGTGGAACACCAACCCGACTCATGCCTTGGACATGGTGCTGGTGATTGACGCGGCCGCGGCTGAGTTTGACACGTTGGTGGACCACGTGCCGGTCTACCTTGCCACCACGGCAGCCACCCGGTTCCGCACGGTGGTGGGCGGCGTGAGCTTGGGAGGCCACGCCACCTACCGCTTGGTGCGGCACGCCAATGCGCGCCGCCACCGCGTGGACGGAGCAGTGACTCTCATTGGCAGCCCCGACCTTCTGCTGTTGTTGCTCCAGCGGTTGCAGGCGCTGTTCCGCGAGACGTATGCCCTTGGCACGGCGCCGTTGTGGCAGCAGGACTACGGGCTGTTGGGGCTTCCGCCTGCCCGCGAGCCAACGTACCCACGCGCCTTCCACGAGCTCGTGGCGCAGCAGGACCGGGAAGTGCACGAGGAGTTTTGGCAGGCAGGAAACACCGGTCTCAAGGTGTTGGCAGTGTTTGGGCTGGAGGACACGCTTGTGCCGCCACGGTTCTCGGCCCCGTGGCTCCAGCAGGCACCGGACGTAGAGGTCTACACCGAGGAGGGCACGGGCCACCAGGTGACGGCGGGCATGGCGGCGCGTGTGGCAGCTTGGCTCGCGCGGTTGTGAAGACGCATCTCCTTTAACACATGGCTGATCTTGGGGAAATCTCGAGCATCACGGCGCCGCCGCACCGGTTCAAGTCGGCGGCGTGGCACCCGGTGAACAAGCGGCCCAAGCAGCTCAAGCAGCTTGTGATGGACGAACAGAAACGGCTTGCCGCGGCCACGCTTCCGCCGGACCCGGTCACGTACTTTCTGGTGGAGGCGCCGCCGCTGTTGCGCGCGCCCAAGACGTACTGCGACGTGACGGGGTTGCCGACACCGTACAAGGCACCCGGAAACAACCTCCGGTTCTACAACGCCGAGGTGTACGACGTGGTGCGCGGGATGGCGCCGGGCGTGGACCAGCAGTACTTGGAGTTGCGGGGCGCGAACGTGGTATTGAGGTAATGCATGAGTCTAGGCACCGCTGGTGTTCCACGCGTCCACGATGGCCTGGACACGCTTGTCGAAGCGCGGGTTGTCGTCCACGGCGGCCTCGCCGGCGTAGGCCAGGAACGGGTTGCACACAAGGCGCACGTACTCGCGGTGGAGGTTCAGGAACGTGGGCTGCAACTCGGTCGCCACGTTGTTGCGCGGCAGCGTGCCCACGACGATCTTGAGCCCGGCGTTGCTCTCGCAGCCGTACACCGCCACCAGGTCCTGGATGAACAAGAGCTGCGGCGTGCTCAGTGCCTCGTGGAGCGGCAGCAGGATTGTGTCGAGCGCCGTGTGCGAGAGAAAGTTGTACTTGAGCACCTCGTTGGCAGCCTGGTCCGGGTCGAGCAGCTCGGTGCGGGGCGCCGCGTCGCCCGGGACAAACGGCTGGATGTAGAGCGGACGGTTGTCCCTCGAGATGAACAGCACGAACAAGATGGGTGTCGCCATGGAGAGCACGTGGAGCGAATCTCATCGCATCGGCTTGGTTGCCGTGGCACAGCCGCCTGCGCGCCACCCGCACCCCACCTGCTCCTTCTTGGACCTTGCCCATGACGGTGCTGTATCTCGAGCTGTTCCACCACTGGCTCTACTACCCCCAGCTCGACGCCGTGGAGGCGGAGTTGCTTGGCCGGCTTCCCTTCTTCCCCACGCCCGACGCAACCCGCAAGGCCGAGTTGATGGATGTGGCGATTGCCAACGACAACCACATCCACGAGTTTTGCGTGGAGAACACAGGCACGTGGCAGGACGGACACGGCGTGCGCGACGTGGTGGTGGTGCACGGCTACGGTGCTGCGCTCGGGTTCTTCATCCGCAACATGGCGGACTTGGGGCTGTTGGCGCCGGGAGTGCGCATCCACTTTTTGGACATGCTCGGCTTTGGCTTTCTGAGCCGGCCGCCGTGGCCTGTTGGCGACGCCGTCACCGAGGAGGCCCTCACGGAGGCGGAGGCGTTTTTTGTGGACCTGCTTGAGCAGTGGCGTGTGGCCCGCGGCATTGACCAGTTCCACATGGTGGGCCACCTGATGGGTGGCTATCTTGCTTGCTGCTACTGTCTCAAGTACCCGGGCCACGTGTCGCGGATGATGTTGGTGTCGCCGGCGGGTGTGGAGCGGAGCAGCGAGAGCATCTGGGGGGAGGGTCCGGCCGGTGCCGAGCCTGAGGAGGGGTTCAACGAGCGGGTGAGCGTGGAAGAGGAGTTGATACGGGGGCAGGGTGAGCTTGTGGATGAGCCCGAGGCGCCGGCCGGACCCAGGTCGTTGTTGGAGGTGGCCGAGTCCGACGAGGTGGCCGGGTCCAAGGCACTGGCCGGGTCCAAGGCACTGGCCGGGTCCAAGGCACTGGCCGAGTCCAACGAACCAGTTCCCGTGCAGACCCACGCCAGCGACGACTTTGACCAGGAACTCATCCGCCAGCAGCACACCCCGTCACTCCCCCGCCGCATCTTCTACAGCTTCTGGCGCCGCCATCTCCTGCCCTTTTCCATTCTCCGCTGGACGGGGCCGTTCCAGCTGCGGCTCGTGCTGAACTGGCTGTACCGCCGCTTCCAGAAACTCCTGCCCGAGGAGTTGGACGTGCTCCACCGCTACCTGTACAAGGTGTTCAGCCTGGAGGGCTCCGGAGAGTTTGCCCTCACTCGGCTCTTTGGCCCCGGCGTGGTGGCACGCATGCCCTTGTTGGACCGCGTGCCCGCTGCGTTTGCCGACTTGGGCATTGCCACTTCGTGGGTGTATGGCGACAAGGACTGGATGAATCGTGACGCGGGCCGGGCGATTGTCAAGGACTTGACGGCCCGGGGCGTCGAGGCGGAGTTTTTGGAGTTGTCTCAGGCCGGCCACCATGTCTACTTGGACAACCCGGTCGAGTTCAGCACCGCCGTGGCCCGCTTCTTCCGCTACCCTGGAACCAAACCATAGATTACGCGATAAACCCAAGACAGCAACGCCGGCTGTCACCCAAAAACGTGCCCGGGACCTAGCAGTCGTCCCCGGGCACGGTGCACATCATGTTCACCTCCAAGATGTACTTGCCCTCCTTGTAGCTCTGGTTGGTGCTGTCGGCCAGGACATAGCGCCACCCCACGAGCGAGTTGCACTGGTGGCAGCGGATGTCGCGGACCTCGTACGTGCCTGTGGTCATGCGGCGCCGCTCCAACGTGCCTTCGATCACGTTCACCACGTAGCGCATGAGATACGCCGCGCCGGTGATGCCCTGGTACAGAGTCAGGAGCACGTAGTTGCTCAAGCTGAGGTGCGTGTGGCAGTTGGCACAGCCGTAGGTCACCAGCGGCAGCAGCTTGAGGGCCATGCTGGGGGGGTCAAGATATGCACTGTATCTGAACCCCATCGCGTGTGGGAGAGGCGGGTCGCAGGCGTGGGGGTTGCGGAGAAGAGTCTGGGAGAAGAGTCTGGGATAAGGGGGCGCCAGCAAGCGTCTGCGCACCAGCAAGATGGTGGCAAACAGGAAGAGGGGAGGCGGCCGCACGCTCATCGGCTGCACAGTGCCGGACCCGGTCGGGGGCGCGGCAGCTGCTGACGACGCACTAGTCGTCCGGGCGCCTTGAAACGCCGCTGCGGGCCTGCGGGCTCGCGCACAGGACGCCTACGGCCCGCGGCAACCAATCGGGATGCATATGCGATGAGCGGGATGAGGTCATTGTGGGGAACGTGGGCGGGGAGGCGCTGGGCGGGGGTCGGTGGCACGAGGGCAGGCGGTGCACACCGGCAGCCCGGCAGCGCACCGGGCGTGGGACTGTGTCCCTGGCCGGCGGCACGGGCCGGGGTCGGGCCGGCGTTGTCGGCGGTGCTGCAGCTGCCGCGGCGCTGTTGCTCGCAGCAGGCAACATGCAGCAGCCAGCCGGGAAAAACGCCTTTATCGCCAGCACGCAATATACCCCATGGAGTACATCAAGGTCGCCCGTGTGCCGGGCGTGGTGCTACACCGCCGGGGCATGCAGGCCGAGGGTACGTTGCATCTCACCACCAACCACTTGATCTTCACGTTGCCCACCGAGCCCGGAGCACGGCCCAAGGAGTTGTGGATTAGCTTCCCGGTGGTGGAGCGGGTGGACAAGCTGGTGGGCTCTGCCTTGCTAGAGGTGAGCCATGTGATGGAGCAGTTCAATACCGAGCCCGAGGGCGGGAAGCGGGGAGGCACCGAGGCCGGAGAGGAGGGGACGGGGACGGGGGCGGTGGGGACCGCAGCCACGCCGGGGGCCGCCCCGATCCTCTCGCCTCGGCTCTACCGCGGAGCCAACATCCGCATCCGCTGCAAGGACTTTACCTATCTCCTGCTCGACTTTGCTGACGAGAAGCAGTGCGTCGAGGTGTACGAAACGCTTCTCAAGCTTGTGCTGCCCGGCAGCGATCTCCAGCGGTTGTACGCCTTTCTCTACAAGCCGATTGCGCTGGAGAGACAGCTTAATGGGTGGGCGTTGTACAACATGGAACGGGAGTACCAGCGCCAAGGCGCGGTGGGTCCCGGTGCCACGGGGTGGCGCATCACGGACATCAACGCCCAGTACGACTTTTGCAGCACGTATCCAACGCAGTTCGTGGTGCCCGAGGGCATCACCGACACGGTGCTCAAACACCTGCGCAAGTTCCGGTCCAAGCACCGCGTGCCGGTGCTCAGCTACTACCACAAGGCATCGGGGTGTGTGGTGACGCGGTGCCTGCAGCCACTTGTGGGACTCAAGCAGAACCGGCTGATCCAGGACGAGAAGTTGGTGCACGAGATCTTTTCGTGCGGGCTGCGGGCCCCCGGCACCAAGAACTTGGTGGTGGACCTCCGGCCGTTGACGAACGCCATGGCCCAGACTGCCTTGGGCTGCGGCACCGAGAGCGTGGACAACTACGGCGGGGAGCGCCACACGGAGCGCATCTTTCTCAACATTGACAACATCCACGTGATGCGCGAGCTGTTGAACCGGGTGGTGGAGCAGTTTTTGAAGAACGGCGACTTGCTCTCCGCGGCGATCGACAGCGAGCTGTTGAACAGCCGCGCCACGTGGCTCAAGCACATCACCATCATGTTGACGGGCGTGGACCGGCTCACCAAGCTGGTGCGGCTCAACAATGCCAACTTGCTTGTGCACTGTCTGGACGGGTGGGACCGCACGGCACAGGTGTGTCTGTTGGTGCAGATCTGTCTTGACGGCTACTTTCGCACGTTGGAGGGGTTTATTGTGTTGGTGGAGAAGGAGTGGTTGCTGTTTGGCCACCGGTTCAACCAGCGCCTGGACCACTTGAACTTGCAGCTTGAGAGCTCCAACTGGCTGGCGCAGCTGAGCACCAAGGCGCTGTTGCTCAGCAAGTTCAAGAACTTGAACCTCCCCATGAGCAACTCCAACTTCAAGCTGCCCACGTTCCACCAGTTTTTGGACTGTGTGTACCAGCTCGTGTGCCAGAACCCAGAGCGCTTTGAGTTCAACGAGCGCTTCTTGCGGCGTTTGTTGTACCATGTGTACTCGTGCCAGTACGGCACCTTTCTTGTCAACTGCGAGTTGGAGAAGGCGCAGCTTGGGTTGGAGACACGCACGCGCAGTGTGTGGGACTACTTTTTGTCTCGCCCCCAGGAGTTTACCAATCCGGAGTACCGTCCCGAGTCGTTGGAGGAGGACGCGGACCCTACCATCTACCCCAGTCTCAAGGTGCGCTGGTGGTACCAGGTGTTTGGTCGCACCGACGACGAGATGAACCTGGCGTTGCTGCGGCCAGACCTGCTGCTGTTTCCCGTCCCCACTCCCTCGCCTCTGGCGTATGTGCCAGAGACGAGTGGAGTGGGGGAGACGTCGACTCTGGAGAGCGAGGATCCGCAGGAGGGTGCGGAGGGAGGCGAGGGCATTGAGAGCACCGAGCGCGTCGAGAGCACCGAGCGTGTCGAGTGCAACGAGCGCGTCGAGAGCACCGAGAGCGCTGCCGGCAGCACAGCCAGACTCCCGGCCACCGACGCCACCGACACCACCTGCCGCCCGTCTGTTGTCGCTGCCCTGCCAGTGACCACCGCCCCCGCCAAAGACCCCTAGCCACGACAAAATGCACACAGACCGCTGCGCAGCGCCCAGCCGCGCCCTGTTTCAGAGGCGGTGTCCTGCAGGCAGCTGCAGCACCTTGCCGACATCTCCATCTTCATGAAGTTGCTCTCGTTGGCATTGATCGGAGCGTGTGCGGCGCACGGAGCCCACCACGGCCACTACACCAAGCCCGAGTCGGGGAGCGAGTTTCCGTGGTTGTTCTACAGCGACGGGGCGTTGAACCTCGACCACCTCAACGAGCAGCTTGCCACGTGCCCCGTGGTGGAGCACCTCAACATGGTCAAGGCGGTGGAGGCCGCGGCACACGAGGAGACGCTTGTGGAGTGGGTGTTTGAGCAGTTGTTCCCGTTTGGCCCGGCGGCCAACGCGTTGCTTGCGACGGCGTACATCTCCGGACCGCCCAACTTCATCCTCGCATTGATCCCGGCGCTGATTGACCCGAGCAGCTTGCTGTTGCTCGTGAGCTTTGCCGTGGGCGGGTTGCTCGGCGACGTGTTTTTGCACCTCCTCCCCCAGGTGTTTCTCGGCGAGCCGCTCGAAAACCTGGCAGCGTTGGTGTTGGTGGACGAGAAACGCAACACGGTGTTGGGCTTGTTCATCTTTGTGGGCTTCATTGTGTTCATGTTGATCGACAAGCTGTTGCGCATCTTGGAGCACACAGGCGAGGGTGCCAGCGGCCATGGCCACAGCCACAGCCACGCGCCGCCGCTGGCGGTGGAGGAGAAGGCGGCGTTGGAACTGGCCAAGGGCAAGCAGGTGCCGGTGGTGGCCACGCCCAACGCCCTGGTCAAGACCAGCGCCTACCTCAACCTCATCTCGGACTTTACGCACAACATCACGGACGGCTTGGCGATTGCGGGGCTGTTCTACATCAGCAAGAGCGTGGGGCTGACGACAGCGCTCGCGGTGTTTTTCCACGAGATCCCGCACGAGATTGGCGACTTTGCCTTGTTGATCCAGGGCGGCTTCACCAAGTGGCAGGCCATGAACCTGCAGTTTGTGACTGCGGTCGGGGCCTTCCTCGGCACGTTCATTGGCATTGGCATCCAGCAGTTGGGGGCCCTGGAGGCGGTGCAGGAGGCGGTGCAGGAGGCGGTGGGGGGCGTGTCGCCGGGCATCTGGGGCACCTCGGTGCGTGCGGCTGACTTGACCATTCCGTTCACCGCGGGCGGGTTCTTGTACATTGCCACGGTGGGAGTGATTCCGGAGATTTTGGAGTTGGGCAGCGGCACCACGCGGCTCCAGGAGGCCCGCAAGGGCGCGGCGCAGTTTGCGTGCACCTTGGTGGGTCTCGGCTTGATGTTTGCCATCTCGTGGATGCACTGAAGGGCTGCTGAGCCCCGCCGGCGCTGTTGTCCCAACAACCATCGGACTTTACCGGCCTGCAGCTTATCGCCCTGATCCGCCGGATTCGTGTTCGCAACTCAGGATTAGCCCATCCGCCCTTCTCCACCCGCGCGTGTGTTTGCCATGTCTCTTGTCCAGCACTACACATATACGTTCCAGTGGTATGTCCTAGGCCCCGCCTGTCCACGGCGTGTATACTAACCCTGCAGGCCGCTGAGCGCGGACGAGGTGTATGTCACCGGGAGTTTTGACAACTGGCAGGGCAGCGTGCCGCTCGTCAAGGGCCTGGACGGATTTGCAGCCGAGGTGGCGATCCCGGACGGCGAGAAGGTGGCCTTCAAGTACATTGTGGACGGCCGGTGGGTGGTGCGCGAGAGCGAGCGTGTGGAGACGGACGAGCACGGCAACCTGAACAACGTCTTGTTCCCTGAGGACTGGCGGGGCGCGCACGTGGCCGAGGCGCCGTCTGCCGCACCTGCCGCTCCTGTGGTCAGCCTGGAACCGGCCTACTCTGTGTCCCCCGCCTTGCCCGAGATCACCAAGACCACGTCGCACGCCCCCACGGAGCAGCTGCTGTTCACCAACATCCTGGTGCCGGAGCTGTTCCACGATCTTGGGTCGAACCACGGGGCCGACCACCTCATGGAGCTGGTGCAGTTGACCTTGAATGGCAGCGACACCGTGAGCGTGGGCACCGTGCCGCGCAGCGTTGCGGGCAGCCATCGCGGCGACTCCACTCCGGAAGTGCAGCAGACGCGGATCCAGCAGGTGCTTCCCAAGAAGCCCCGTTTGCTTCTGCGGGTGCGCGGCTACTTCAACATGTGAGCGCGGCAGTGCCGTGTGGCGCGGCGGGGCTGGCTCGAGGAACCCCGCGCGCTCTTTTGCTTCGATCGGACCCAGGCACTGTGTGTGGGGGCCGTGCTTGAGATCCACCGCCCCGGCGGCCTGGTTTGCTTTGTTTGTACTCCCCTAATGGATTCACATCCCTATGGTTTACCCGCCCCGCTTCCACTCCAAAAACTCCTTGCGCTTGGCAGCCACGTCGAGAAAGGCGGGACGGAACTCGATTTCATCGAACGGACTCTCTCCGAGCTTCAGAAACTCCACCGTGGCCTGTTCGATGGCAATCGGCTTCAAGAACCGGTGCGGCCGCACAAGCGTCTTGCCGTCGTGCTGCGCCACCTGGGGCGGGATCTCCAACAGAAGCACCGCACCCACCACAAGCGCCACCACCCCTGCCGCCACCTCCAACACAATGTCGAGCGGAAGCGGCACCTGCTCGCCCGTGGCCTTGCGGAACTGGTTGAACTGGAGCGCCCCGTACAGGCTGTGGAGGAGGAAAAGCACCCCCACGGAGTAGAAACCCACGTGAAGAACCGACATGGCCTGGAGATGAGCGGGAGCGCAAGGTGCGTCGAAAACGGCAATGGCAGCGAGTCCTGCCTATTCGGGACAATTGCCGCCTTTAATCACGTCTCCCTGCTGCATATCCCCTCGCCCCCCCACACACCAAGTTCCACATCCCTTCCCCGCGCCGATCATGTCTGTGCCCGGCCAGTACGTGGAGGAGCTCAACAAGCTCAACAAGGAGATCCTTTCCAAGAACCCCGACGATGTGTTGCAGTTCTGCGCCACCTACTTCAATGCCAAGTTGGAGGACCAGCGCCGCCAGTTGTGGCTGCAGCAGACCAAGGCCCAGCAGGCCGGCATCACCCTCTTCCCTGCTGCCAACAGCGGCAGCGGGTCTGCCGAGGGGGCGCCGCGCTTCAAGAGCCCCTTTGGCGACAGCGACCCGCACCTGGCAGCACACGACCCGCACGGCCCTGCCGACCCTGCCGACCCCGCAGACCCCGGTGCCGCGGCAGACCCGGTGAAGCAGGCCCAGAAGTCGGTGTTTGGTGGCAGCAAGTGGGGCAGCGACAGCCCCGGTGGCTTCCGCGGCGAGTTTGCTGCGCAGTTTGCCAAGCGCCACCCGAGCATCAACGCCAACCGGCGCACGCTGGTGAGTGCCGAGACATTGAACCCCAGTCTGTTTGCAAACGACTCGTGGAAGCCGCCGGTGCGCAAGTTGACGCCCGAGCAGCTTGCGCGCCTCAACAAGAGCGTGGCCAACAACTTTTTGTTTCTGCAGTTGGAGAAGGAGTCGCTCAACACGGTGATCCACGCCTTGGAGGAGAAAAAGGTGGCGAAGGACACCGACATCATCACCCAGGGCGACGAGGGCGACTTTTTCTATGTCTTGGAGCTGGGCTCGGTCGAGTTCTACGTGGACGGCGTCAAGGTGGCCGCCTCTGGTCCCGGACTGTCGTTCGGCGAGTTGGCGTTGATGTACAACCTGCCGCGTGCCGCCACCGTGCACGCCTCCACCGACTGCGTGCTCTGGGCCTTGGACCGCATGACCTTCCGCCGCATTCTTCTCGAGGGCACTGCCAAGCGCCGCACCATGTACGAGGCGTTTCTCCAGGAGATTCCTGTGCTTCTGCCCTTGTCGGTGTACGAGCGCAGCAAGTTGGCCGATGCTCTCAAGACGGAGCTGTACGCCCCGGGTGAGGTGATTGTCACGCAGGGTGACTCTGGTGATGCCTTTTACTTTATCGAGAGCGGCGAGGTGGCCATCACCAAGGACGGCGTGGTGGTGAACGAGAGCTTGGGCAAGGGCGGCTACTTTGGCGAGGTGGCGTTGTTGAACGACTTGCCGCGTCAGGCCACCGTGACGGCCAAGACGCCGGTGAAGGTGGCCACCTTGGGCAAGGACGGCTTCCAGCGGTTGTTGGGACCGGCTGTGGAGGTGTTGCGGAGACAGGACCCCACCCAGCACTGAGCGCGACCGCGACTGTTCTTTTCTTTCTACTAAACGAGCCTCCACCGAGCGTTCCCGGACTACAACCCCACGTAAAAGTTCTTCTGCGTGGTCATCCACACAACCGACGTGGTGGCCACGATGGCTGGCCCGGCAATGCCCTTCCCCCACTTGGCGGTGCCGTAGTAAAACCACTCGCTGCCAAAGTGCGCCAACGCCACAAGGTACAGAGCAAGCGTGAGCTCGTACACCTGCTGGTTGGACACGTGGTACGCACCGTAGAAACGGATGATGGCGGAGATCACTGTCCAGGTGCCGAATGTGCGAGCCAGGAGTCCCGTGGTCTCGGCAGGCTGGGCCTCGTACACGCGCCGCGTGAGCGTGGGTCCCAGGAGGTAGGTCTGCACCGAGTTGAACACCGACACCACCAGGATGAACAAGAGCCACTTCGGAAGGAGCCCCGGGTGGGCCGGGAGGTACAGCGTGAGCAGAGCAAGGGGCATTGGGGTGGTGTGGAAAGAGCGCGCGACGTGCGTATGCGAGGTGCAGGGGCGTGCGTGCGACGTGCAGGCCCGTGCAGTGCCCTGCAGAGCACCCTTCGCGGTGGGGGTGTGCGGGCAGTCACTGGAACGGTGGTGGCGGGGTGCTGCTGGTGGGTCTGGTAGCACGCGGTGGGAAATGGTCCGGGTGTGTCTTGCAGAAGGCGGCTGGTCTCCGGGTGCCCGAAACGCAGTCCCGCCCCATCACGCGCTGGTGGTTTCAGCCATGCGCCGGCAAACCGAGCCCCATTTCGCTGACATGGGCGCCGTTGGGGCGGATGCGCGCAGTGTCTTCCTCCTGGGTACTGGGGGTGGTGCTGTCTTTTCCCCATGGGCTGTTTTGCGAGTTCGTCGATGACAGGTGAAGACAGCGGTGCCGATGCCTCGCGGCGCCGGAACAACGCGATTGAAAAGGGCATGCTCTTGGCCGAGCAGGCTCGGGACACCGGTGGCGCCGGTGGCAGAGGCAGCAGTGGGCTGCACAGACGCACAGGAACCAAGATTCTTCTTCTTGGCACCGGGGAAAGCGGCAAGAGCACTGTGTTGAAGCAGATGCGGTTGCTTCACCACAACGGGTTCAGCCAGCAGGAGCGCCAGCAGTACGCCCAGGTGGTGTGGGTGGACGCCATCCAGCTGATGAAGATCTTGGTCATGCAGGCGCGCAAGATGGGCATTCTGTTGGCATGCGACCAGCCCGGGAGTGTCTTGGCGGAGAGCCGGCGCACAGTGTTGCTTGCCCAGGCCCTCGAGCTGATCGACGCGGACGCAGCTGGAGGCCCGCTGTTTTTGAACGACTACGTCGTCAAGTATCTGGAACGAAGCCAGGTGCTGCGGGTGGCCCGGAGCACGGGCCAGGCAACGGCGGCATGGGACGGCCTGGCGGGGGACGGTCACGAGTACACAGACGCCATGTCCTTTGACGAATTGACGGCGGGGTTGGCTGAGGGTGGACACGCAGCCGGATCGTCGCAAACACGGCATGAGCGGCGGCAGGCCATTGCCGACGCCATCGACCTGTTGTGGCGACATGACCCGGGGATTGCCCAGTGCTACGCCCGAGCCAACGAGTTCCAGCTCGAGGGCTCAGCAGCGTACTACTTTGAACACATCCGCAGCTTGGCAGACCCCGGCTATGTCTGTCTGGACGAAGACATTCTCCGGGGCCGCATCAAGACCACGGGGTTGACAGAGACCCACTTCACCAACGGCGGGCGGCTGTTCACGGTGGTGGACACGGGCGGACAGCGGCTGGAGCGGCGGAAGTGGATCCACTTGTTCCAAGACATCAGCGCGGTGTTGTTTGTGCTTGCGGTGCTGGAGTACGACCAGGTGTTGTTCGAGGACGAGCGCGTGAACCGGATGCACGAGCTGATGGCCTTGTTCCTGCTGTTGTGCAACAGCCGGTGGTTCCGCAACACGCCGTTCATCCTCTTTTTGAACAAGATGGACCTTCTCGCCAGCAAGGTGGCGGTACTGCCGGTGCGCAACCACTTCCCAGACTACCCCGGGCGGAGCGGGAGCAGCGCCGACGCCGCTGCGTACTTTGAGCAGGTGTTCTCCGGACTCAACCGCACCAACAGGCCAATGTACGTGCACCGGACCTGTGCCACCGACACCCAGAGCATGCAGTTCGTGTTGCAGGCAGCCACCGACATGGTGATGCAGCAGAACTTGAAGGCCTCCGGGTTGTTGTAGAACCAGAGAAACCGCACCCCGGCCAGTACACACACGCACACCCCGGCGTTTCCACGCGCTCACGCCATGTCGCTACCTCCTGCATGTGTTATGTGCCCTGGCCCAGCCAATCACAGCGGCACCTTTTTCCAGCGTTTATTTCCCATCTCCCCATCAACCGCTCGCGCTTCCTTCCCCAATGATCGCTGGCTCTTCTGTTCGCGCCACTCGTCTTGCCGGGCCGGCTCTCCGCCGCATGGCCTCCACCCAGTACACCACCTTGTCCAACGGTGTGACGGTGGTCTCTGAGGCCGACGCCGCTGCCCCCACGGCCACCGTGGGTGTGTACACCAAGGCCGGCTCCCGTCTCGAGACGGAGTACCTGAACGGCTCTGCCGCCGTGTTGCTGAAGGCGTTGGCTGCTGGTGCCGCCAAGGCGGCCGCGGCGGAGGGCGTGTTGCTCACCTCCGAGGTGGGCCGCGAGACTCTGGCCGTGGTGGGTGTCTCCACCGACGCTGCCAAGGCGGCCGCGGCCGTGGCCAAGGCTGTGTCTGCGCCGCAGTTCAGCGACGCGGTGTTGTCTGCCGCCAAGGCCTCGGTGCTTGCTGCTGCCGACGCCATTGAGGCCAACCCCAACGCCGCCGTGTTGGAGCACTTGTACGCCACTGCCTACCAGGGCACCGGCTTTGGTCTCCCTGTGAACGGCACCAGCGACTCGGTGCCCCTGCTCCAGGTGTCTGACGTGGAGGCGTTCTACGGCAAGAACTACAAGGCCGGGTCCACCGTTGTTGCTGCGGCCGGCAACGTGAACCACGACGCGCTCGTGGAGGCGATTGAGAAGCAGCTCTCGCTTGCCAGCGGCTCTGCCCCTGTGGCCAGCCCCGCCACCTTCCTTGGCTCCGAGGTGCGTTTCAGAGACGACACGCTTCCCAAGGCCCACTTTGCCATTGCCGTGAAGGGTGAGCTGCTCGCGTCGCCCGACTACTACGTGGCCCAGGTGGCGGCTGCCTTGTTGGGCAACTTCCGCAGCACCGACCCGGTGCTGCGCTTGTCCGGCGCCAAGCTTGCCCAGATTGTCCAGGACTACCACATTGTCGACAACTACACCCACTTCCTGAACCTGTACGCAGACACCGGGTTGTGGGGCTTTGCCGCCGAGACCCTGGCGATCGAGTCCATCGACGACTTGGTCCACTTCACCCTCAAGGAGTGGAACCGCTTGCTGGTGCTGATCACCGACGCCGAGGTCTCCCGCGCCAAGAACGTGGCCAAGACCGCGTTGCTTG
Source organism: Limtongozyma cylindracea (assembly GCA_030572215.1). Lineage (NCBI taxonomy): Eukaryota > Fungi > Ascomycota > Pichiomycetes > Serinales > Debaryomycetaceae > Limtongozyma > Limtongozyma cylindracea. The sequence continues at coordinate 54,838 of JAJLZO010000167.1, forward strand.
CCAAGCTCAGCCTGCCCAGCGCCATTGTCCTGGACCTTGGCTTGCGCACCTTGCTCACCGACCGTAAGGAGCTGGCCGACCTGATCCTTGCCCTGATCGACGCCATCACCACTGCTGACGTCACCAAGTGGGCCCAGACCAAGGTGTACGACCAGGACTTTGCCCTCAGCGGCACCGGTCAGATCGAGGGCTTGTTCGACTACTTGCGCATCAGAAACGACATGTCCATGATGAGATGGTGATGGGCGCAATGTGTGAATAATTTATTACATGTGTTGGCAATGTGGGCTGTTTGCGGGCTAGCCGCCGCAGCCGCTGTGCTTCTCTGGGTCGTGCTCCACGTGCCGTGCATGCGCTCCGGTGCCCCTCCGGCCACACGCCCGCCCCGCCGCGTCATGATTCTTCTTGGTCTGGGTGGCCACACCGGCGAAATGATGCGCATGTTGCCCGGCGCCGGCGTGGACCGCTGCGAACGCGTGTGGGTGGTGTCTGAGGGCGACGCCATGCTGCGCGCTCGGGCCGAGGCATACGAGCTGACGGCTCTGGGCACACCGGTGTATGTGACGCTTCCCCGGGCGCGCCGCGTGGGCGAGGGCATGGTCTCCTCGGCAGGGTCCACGGCGGTGTCGCTCTTGGCGGCCCTCCGCCTGGTGTGGCGGCTTGCGCGTGCCGGCCGGCTTCCCGACACGTTCCTCACCAACGGCCCCGGCACCAGTGTGGTGATTGCCTATGCTCTCTGGGCAGGGCTGCTTATGGGCGGGTCCACCCGCATTGTGTACGTGGAGCTGTTGGCTCGCGTGAACCGCCTCTCGCTCCTGGGCATGTTGGTGCTCCCCATTGCCACCCGGTTTCTCGTGCAGTGGCCACAGCTCCAGCAGCGGTACCGCGGCCGTGTCGAGTACCGCGGCATGCTTGTGTAGTCTCCTCGGTTTGCATTCAACATACACTACCCGCTCCAAAACAGATACAACGCGGGCTCCTCCACCAGCAACGGCTCGAGATCCGGCTTGAGCACCACCGTGTCCAGAGCCACCTCGGCCGCCGCCGTCGTGCCCTGCGTCTGCACCTGCACGGGCCGCACGGGCTTGCCGATCTCCTCCACGGCTGCCTGCACCTGCAGCTCCCACTCCGGGTCCTGGGCCTTCAACGCGTCTGCCGCTGCCGCCAACTGGGTCTTGGCAGCCATCACCTGCTGCCGGAACACCAAGCGCTCCACCAACACCGCCTTGCGCTCGTCCTCCAACTGGAGCTGCTGCTGGCGGAGTTGGTCCTCAAGCACTGTGAGCTGCAGGAACTTGAGCTCGAGTTTCTGCGCCTGCAACTCCACCAACCGCTGCACAAGGTGTTCCTGGATGCGGGTCTCGTCCAGCAGCTTGTTGACCGCCTCGCCAGACATCTTTCCAAGCGCAATGGCCGCCGCGTGTTCGATGGCCCCGCTGGCACTGCCGGCGCCGTGGCCGTTGGTGTGCGCCTTGGTGTTGCCGTCTCCCTCGCCATCGCCCTGGAGTTCCTCCAGCGCGGCCTCCACAGCCCGGGCGGCTGCCTCCTTGTCCACGGTTTGCGCAAGAAACGCAATCGTGCGCACAACAGGATCCTCCACGCCGCGTGGGCACGCCTGCGACGCAGCAGACAGCTGCTTGCGCGACAAGTACCTGCTCAAGTAGCGGTCCTCGATGGGTAACTGCACAAACTTGAGCACGCACTGCTCGCGGTCACGCAGACCCACGTGGGTGGCAATCCGGTTCCAGTCATTGTCAAACATCTCCACACCCTCGAGGAGAAGCAAAGTCTCGGGCTCGGTCCACGGCGCCGCCGGTCCCAGCTGCTGCGCCCGCTTCAACCGCACAAAGTCAGCGGCGGCAAAGTTCCCAGGGAACTGGCCCTCCTCAAAGCACCGCAGGCAGAGCGACTGCTTGGAGCGCAAGTTGTGGTAGCGCACCTCGGTGGCATCGTTGCCGCACACGTAGCACACGTAGGTCTTGGTGGGGGCCACTTGCTGGAGCCGCTGGCGGTCGTCTTCACGAAGCGCAAGCGCGTCGGCCGTGGTGTCGTACACGTTGCGCCGGAGAGTAATGTTCAACGGAAGGTCAATGGGGTTCGTGTCGGGGGCGGCAGGGGCCGGCAGAGCCTCCTCCTTGACGTGGCCGTTGGCAACAGCACGCACCCCGTCCTCCGGCGCCACCACCTCGGCGTCTTCCGGAACAAACGGCACCAAGCCGTCCGGGGTGTCTAGTGTGATTTGGAAGTGGCCAGTGTACTGGGGTCCCACGAGCGACGGCCGCATTTTGGGGTCGACCTGGTAGTTGATCAACCCCCACTGCTCCAAAAAGGCATGCACCCGGATCACCAGGGCCACGTCGCCAGCCAAGTTGCGGCGGCACGACGTGACCGTGAGGTATTCGGTGGGGTTGAGGCGGTACGCGTTCACCATAAAGTCGCGGTACTCGGTGTACACCTCGGGTGTTTTGTTCCGCAGCTCCTCGGGCTGGAAGAACTCTGGAAGCAGCCGCTGTTCGATCTCGTGCACCAGCTCCATCAGAAACCACGCGGCGTACAGCGGGATGATCACCGGCCGGAGTTGTTTGGCAAGGTACTGCCGGGCCTGCTCCTCCAACCGCAGCGACTCTTCCTGGAGGTTCACCGGGTCCGGGGTCTCCGGGGCAAGAGACTCGTTGGCAGCGGGCGTCTCGTCTGCCGCTTCGCCGGCCATGTCGGTGTCAACAGGCACCGGCGGCGTGGCGGCAGCAGAGGTGCCCTCATCCATCGGGATATCGTCAGCCAGCAGTCCACTCATTGTAGCGCAATTTGGGCGTGGACAGGAGCGCGGAGCGGAGAGGCACACGCAGACGCAGACGCGACGAGGTTGTTTGGCGTTAGGTGAGGGCTTGCGGGAGGATTTTCGTCGGCGCCATGGTGCGGTGTGGGCACGACCCTGTTTGGTCACGTGGCGGTGCTTTGTGGTGACGCGTGTGCGTGGCGCGTCTTGTGCTTGATCTGGGTCTGATGGCGGTTGAGAACATGCAGTTGGCCACGCCCGACGAGACCGACGTGGTGGAGGAGGAGATGGTGGCGGTGGAGAAGGTGGTGCGCGAGCTTGCGGCGCACGAGCTGAAGCTGGAGCAGCAGCGGGAGTTTGACTCGTGGAGCACCGACCGCAAGTTGGACAAGTTGAAGGGCTTGGTGGAGCAGCTGAAGGTGTTTGCCAACATCATAGCCGAGACTTTGTTTGCACAGGCGGCGGGTGGGTTGCAGCTGGCGGGCGGGTCGGCTCCGGATTCCGCGCCAGGCTCCGCACCGAACGCCGCGCCAGGCTCCGCACCGAACGCCGCGCCGGACTCGGCACCAAGCCCTGCCGCAGCAGCCCCCGCCAAGCGCCCTGCCCTGGGCAGCCGCCCCGTCCGGAAACGCACGCGCAAGGCTCGGGCGGCGGATGCAACCCAGCCCTCCATAACATCCATGCTTCGGCCCGTCAGCCAGGAACAGCGGGAAAAGAAGGCCGCCATCGAAGAGGCCCAGAGCCTGGAGCTGGGGGCCGCTACGCGGGCACAGCCACAGCTCATGAGCGGGTGCACTCTCCGGCCCTACCAGCTTGAGGGCATGAACTGGCTTGCCACGTTGTATGAGAACGGCTTGAACGGCATCCTTGCTGACGAGATGGGGTTGGGCAAGACGGCCCAGGCCATTGCCCTCTTGCTGTATCTCTACGAGGCTGGTATCAAGGGCCCGTTTCTCGTGGTTGCGCCCCTCTCCACCACCGGGAACTGGGTCAACGAGTTTGCCACCTTCACGCCGCTGTTTAAGGTGGTGCGGTACACCGGCAGCAAGGAGACGCGGGCCAGACTTCGCCGCGGGTGGGGCCGCAAGCACACGCCTGACGTGGTGGTCACGCTGTACGAGTTGGCCATTCGCGACCGCGCGCTGTTGGATCGGCTCGCCTGCAAGTATCTTGTGGTGGACGAAGGGCACCGGCTCAAAAACTCCAACTGCCAGTTGTTCCTCGAGCTCAAGAAGCTCCAGGTGGGCAATCGGTTGTTGCTCACCGGCACGCCTCTCCAAAACAACTTGAACGAGTTGTGGCTGTTGCTCAACTTTGTGCTCCCCGACATCTTCCACGACGTCGAGTTGTTCAACCAGTGGTTTGACTTTTCCAGCTTGGAGCTGCTTGCCGAGCAGACCGACGACGAGCAAACGCGGCAGATGATTGACGCCGAGATCCAGCGCAGCCTTGTGTCCAGCCTCCACACGGTGCTCAAGCCCTTCTTGCTACGGCGGCTCAAGCGCGACGCATTGGCCAACGTCCTCCCGCCCAAGCGCGAGTACATTGTGTACTGCAGTCTTACTGAGCAGCAGCAGACGTTGTACCAGGCTGCGTTGGCCCGGAGACTTCCAGAGACCGCCATGCGCTTTGCCTTCATGGAACACGTGGCCCGGAACAATCTCCGGTTCTCTGAGGCTGCTGCCAAGGCGTTCTTTGACCGGCAGTCTGCACGGCGGTCAGACACACTGGCCCCCTCCTCCTCGGCCCGGGCCTCGCGCTCAGCCGCCTCGTACAAGGAGGCGGACGACAACGACCCCTTTGAAAGCGTGCTGGAGGAGAGTGAGGACAGCAGCGGCGAGTCGGTGGACACTCACCCGGAGGGCAGTCTTGAGCACGCATACGCCATGGTGCAACTGCAGCTCAGGCACAAGCGGTACGGAAACTTGGTGATGCAGCTCCGCCAGGTGTGCAACTCGCCCTACACGCTCTACTTTCCTTGGATGACGTCGTCGCAGGTGAACTCGCACCTTGTGGAGCTGAGCGGCAAGATGCAGGTGCTCCAGCAGTTGGTGCCGCGGTTGCTCCAGCAAAAGCACAAGGTGTTGATCTTTCTGCAGTTCACCAAGCAGCTCGACTTGATCGAGGACTGGTGCGAGATGGAGGGGATCAGAGCCGCGCGGCTTGACGGCAGCGTGCCGCAGGAGGAGCGCCAGGCCCTGATCGACACCTTTAACGCAGGGACGCGCAAGCTACAGGTGTTTCTTCTCAGCACGCGTGCTGGCGGGCTTGGCATCAACTTGACCAGCGCCGACAGCGTGGTGTTGTTCGACAGTGACTGGAACCCCCAGGTGGACTTGCAGGCCATGGACCGCGTGCACCGTCTTGGCCAGACCCAGCCGGTGGTGGTGTACCGTCTTGCCGTGAAACACACCATCGAGCAGGTGTTGCTTGCGCGCGCCGACTCCAAGCGGCGGCTCGAGCGGTTGGTGATTGAGATGGGTCGGTTCCAGGCCTTGTCGCGCTTGTCCAACGCAGCCAACACGGTGGGCACCATGGGCGACGAGGTGATGCGCGAGTTGCAGCTCTTGTGGCAGCAGCCGCGGGCCAACGACGACGTGGTGAGCGACAGCGTGTTGAGCGAGCCGGAGTTGGCAGAGTTGCTTGACCGCTCGCCTGCCGCATATGCGTCCCGCGAGGTGCTGATGCCGCACGTGGTGATGTTCGAGACGGCCAGTGCTATGGAGTAGTGGGTGTGGCTTGGGTGGTTTATTCATAGGTGTGTAGCAGTCGTTGCTTTACAACTTGGCCACCTCCTCGCGCCACAGCACGTTGCACCAGCGCGAGATGTCGATGGAGAGCTGCCGGGCCGCAGCAATCTGTTCATGGGTGCAGCCGTTGTTGTGTGCGCCCCGGAGATGGCCCTTGAGCTGGGGGTTCACGTCCTGGGGCACGAGGCAGGCAATGATCACCATGCTCAGCGCCACCGGGTCCAAAACGCCGGTGTGGCTGAGAAGGGGCGAGTACACGTGGTCAATGGCATAGGTCCAGAGGTCGGGGTACAGCAGATGCATCTGGCTGCGCACGCGGCCCGAGATCTTGCTGTAGACCTTGTCCCAGTAGGCTCGGCCGCGGGCGCGCTCCTCCTCCACCTGTGTCGGCGATGCCTCGAGCGGGCGAAGCAGAGTCTCGCTTCTGAGCAGCACCGGGGTGGCGTTCTTGAGGTCCATCAAGGCGTTGATCACCCGCGGCAAGCCAATGAGAGCTGCCAGCTTGAGCAACGCCTCGCGGAGCTGCGTCAGCTGGGCAAGCTGCTGGGAGGCAGAAGTGTGGGTTGTGGGAAACGGCGGAAGCGCTTCTCCACCCGCCGCCAACTCGCGGTATCGCTGGGCACTGTCAATGGCCGCCTGGGCCTCCTGCTCCAGCGGCACACGGCCCGCCAGGGCGTTGGTGAGCATCCAGTAGTGGTACACCACGGGCACCTCCAGGGGCCGGTTGCACACCGTGAGCGTGCAAGCCGCCACAAGCGGCCAGTACGGCGCAAGCACGGGATTCAGCGAGAGGTGGGTGAGCCGCTGCGGCGTAAGAAGAGCCATGTGAGGCACCAGGGTCCGGTTGAGCGGCTGCGGGGATGGGCCCGGCACTACCCCGGACACGTGACGGCGTGTTGTGGTCACGTGCTGGTGGTCGCGTCGAGCGTGTCGCGGCGCTGGCGTTTGGCTAGCGGCGGGGAGTCCGGCTGGAGGGGTCGCGTGACGGGCGAGGGGGGCGAGTCCTGGGGGGCGCCTGGCGGCAGGGCTGTGGCCGGCGGCAGGGCTGTGGCCGGCGGCAGGGCTGTGGTTGGAGGAGAAGGTGCCGAATCCGGCGGTGTGGTTTGTCCCTGCCCTGGCTCCTCGCCCGTGTCCTTCTCCGAAGCCTCCCCCTCGGCCTGCAACCACGGAATAAGCCGCATCTCCACGGCAGTGGCGGCGCCAGACGGCACCACGAGGATAGACGCAACGCCCCCAGCCAGCGGCGGCACCGGTGCCTCCAGATCAGACTCCAGCTGTGCATAGTCCTCGCAGCTCAGCTGCACACAGACACTGGCGTGCAAGGCCCGGAGCCATTTCGCAGGCTGGTCGCGAGGATAGTGCCGTAGCGGGTCCACGAGCAACTCGGCAACGCGGAGAATCAGAAACGGCGGCAGCCGGGGGAACCCGTCCACCAAGCGCGCACAAACACGGTCGCACACCAGCCCCACCGTCTCGTGCACCTCGAGCAACGGGTGGTCCACCGGCGTGTCCATGGGGCGAGTAAACGTCGCGGCCGTGGTGTGCCGGATCTGGGCCGCCATGGCCGGGCCAAGCAGCAGCCAGGGCTCGGCGTGGTTGCCAGGCATGTACCCACGGTCAGTGACAATCTGCCGAAGAGCCACCGCGGTGGTCTCCACGGCACCGTCGCCGTTCGAACTGGGCAACATGGAGCAAGAGGCGGGGTGCGTGTAGCCACCGGGTTTGTGAAAAATGCGTATGCGTCCACAACCACCACACGATGCTTCCGAGAACGGCAGTGCGGGGCGTTTGTGCCGGCAAGACGCTTGCCAGAGGGACAGGGGCCGTGCGTCTCCAGAGCACGGCGGTGCGCAGCGGAGCAGAGCGGGCGCTGCAGCTTGAGCTGGAGTACACCAAGTGGATCGACGAGATCCGGGCCGCGCGGCAGCAGGTGGAAGCCAACCCGCCGGGTCTTCTCACGGCTGTGGCCAAGGAGCGGGCAGTGAAGTGGGAACCGACCCCGGAACAGGTGGCTGAGTTTGACAAGGTGAAGGAGCTCCCGATCCCGGCCAAGAACGACCCGGTGATGGCACTCGTGGTGAACATGATCATGCGCGACGGCAAGAAGCAGCTTGCAGAGAAGATCCTCGGACAGGCCTTGTACATTGTCTACCTCCGGCTTCGCACAGACCCGGTGGTGTTGTTCAAGCGCGTGGTGGACGAAATGGCGCCGTTGATGGTGGTCAAGTCGTTCAAGACCGGGTTTGCCAAGCGCATCAACGCACCCGTGCCGTTGCCCGAGCGCTCGCGCCGTCGCATGGCCATTCTGTGGGTGTTGGAGGGCGCGCGCAAGCGCAGCGCCCACTCGTACGCCGTGAACCTCGGCGAGGAGATCATTGCCGCCCACCTGGGCAAGGGCAACGGCTTCGACCAGCGTGCACAGCTCCACAAGGCCTCGATTGCCAACCGTGCCTACGTGCGCAGTCGCTAGGGATGTACATATGAATAGAGCGGATGGAGCATGCTGCATGGCAGGGGAGAGGGTTGAACCCCATCGTCCAGAACTACCGCCGAGAACGCCGGGGCTTTGCAGAGCCGCGGCGCTGGCCCTCTTCACTGGACCCCAGCCATTCGTCGTCGCTGCCGTCGGCGTTGGCCCGGAAGCTGAAGTCAAACCCACGGGCCTCCATCTCGAGCTTCACGCGCGCGTTGGCAATGTTGAGCACCAAGCTGCCACTGCTCCAGTCGCACACGTTGAAGTGCCACATGGTCTGGAAGGCGCCGTAGTAGAGGTCGTTTTGCAGCTTGACGGCGGCAGGCGTGGGCAGGCGGTAGCCCAGAAGCGCAAGCGACAAGGGGGTGTGTTCGTCGGCTTGCAGCAGGAGGGAGGGAATGCAGTCAAAGGCGTCCAAGGCAGTGCCCACAAGCGACGCCACGTGCAGGTTGTGCAGGCACATGTCGCGGACCGTGTCAGCCACCTCAAGCCACACGGTGGCAAGCTGGGCACGCGCCTCGCTGAACTTGAGCTTGTACTGGTCAAACAGCGGGGACAGCAGAAGCTCGTTGTGCAGCAGCGGGTACTTGAAATGCAAGCCGTTCAGCATGGTGTAGTCTGCCTGGAGATACACGGCAAGGTGGCCAAGGAGCGGTTCGCGCACCGGCAGCATGTGCAGAAGCATGAGACGGATCTCGCCGTGGGCCGGCGCCGGACGTGCCCGCAAGGTGTTGACAAGCTGGCCCATCTGGAGCATGGTGACCCACATGTTTCCCGGGTCGCCTGCGGCCGGAAGGTGCGGACACGCACCGGCATCGTGGTCGCCGGTGGTGCCCGAGTGGAAGAGGTTGTGCATGGACAAGCCGCCACCAAGACCGAAAAGCGTGAGGCAGGGCGCGTTGGGGCCGGTGGGGATGGAGAACACCAGGAGCTCGTCCACAAGATGGAGGTTGGGCACGCGGTACATGCCGCTGCGGAAACGGTTCACCACGCACACATCCTCGGCCATGCCGTAGATGGCGTACACCGGCACAACGAACGCCAGGGCTCCGCTGAGAAACTGGTCAAGCTCCAGGAGCCGCTCGTTGGCAAGCAACTCCTTGAGCAGCTGGGTGTTGGGCCCCTCGCCGTGCTCCACAACGTCTCCGTTCACCCGCAGCAACTGGCCCACCAGGTTGAACGTGTGCGGCAGCACAAGCCGCAGGAAGGCGGCAATGTGGCGGAGGTAGCTGTCGTGGATGCGCAGCACCAGGCCCACGTCAAAGAAGCCAAAGTTGCCCGTGTGCACCACAAGGTCGGCTCGGTACTTGGTGGCAAGCGTGTTGATCACGTGGAGCTCGCCGCGGACCTCGGCAATGCAGAGCACCCGGAGGCCGCCGGCCGTCACCACGTGCGGCGCCGGTAATTGCAGATCGTCAGCTCGGAGGTCACTCATGGGGGATCAGGGCGGCGGAACAGGTCACACGGCTGCAGCGGGTCCACTCGCTTGCGGAAAAAAAAGAACTGGAAAAAACGGGTCACACCTGCGTGCAGGGCCATGCAGGGTGTTGTGCCGTGGCGCTGGGCCGGGTGCCGGGCGGATCACCGGGGGCTGGGGACGCGGGGCTGTTAGGCCTCGCGCGCACTGGAGATGGGCACGTGGAGCACCAGTCCCACGAACGGCGTGTGGCTCCGCAGGCGCTGCTGGGCCGGTGACTGGGGTTCTGGTTGCTGGCGGTGGAGGGCTGCTGCTGCCCGCCGCACGTCGTCGCTGGGAGGGGGTTTGGCACGCGGGAGCTCGCTGTTCAGCCGAAACGTCCGGGTGCTCATCCGTCCGGACAGGTGTGTGCGAGGCGTAGCCAGTGGCGGAGGCGTCGAGAGCGGCAGCGGCGTGGCAAACGGCTCGGTCTGGGTGCGGCGCACAGGCGGCCCTGGCGGGAGTGCGTTCACCAGCGACAGGCTCCGGATGCGGTGTAGCGATGGCGGCGGAACACGGCGTGCCGGTGACGATGGCGCCGCGGGCGGTGGGGCTGGTGGGAGGGCTGGTGCCCGGGCGGCGTCGGGCGTGCGGGTGGGTGAGACTCTGTGCAAGCTGCCGGAGTGGTTCAGCAGCAGCACCATCAGCACGCCGTCGCTGAGCGTCAGGGTGGTGGACTCCAGCCGGCGGCGGCGCACCAGGGTAATCACGGGGAGCGGCGACAGCGTCAGCACGTTGTCCAGTGGCAGCTCCTCCTCCAGGCGGTGCAGCAGCACGGTGGAGGAGTGCTTGCGGCGGGCAAACAGGAACAACGTGCTCAGGAGAAGCCGCAGGGGCGACAGCCCGGTCAGCGAGGCCAGCGCTGCGGGGGGGTGTGCCGAGAGGTCGGTGGAGGCTGCGCTGCGGGCGGTACGGTAGTGCGCACTGAGCTGCTCCACACAGCGCTCTGTCTCGTAGTCAAAACACACCTCCAGGGGAAGAAAGCCGCGGTTGTTTTTGATGGTGGTCAAGTTGGGCCCGTCGAGCAGCACCGAGTGGCCAAGCACCTCTTCGATGCAGCGCACCACCCCGTACTTGCAGCAGAGGTGGAGGGGCGTGTCGCCGGCAGCATCGGCCACGCGCACGTCGGCCCCCAAGTCGAGCAACAACAGCACCATGCGCTGCAGGTTGTGCTGGCAGGCAACGTGGAGCGCCGTGCTGCCGCTGTTGTTCTGGCGGTTGATGATTCCGGGGAACTGCTGGAGAAGGTAGTGGGCGGTCTGCAGCAGCTGCTCGTGGCACTGGACGGCAAGGTGGAGCGGCGTGTTGGCGGCAAAGTCGTACAACACCTCGCACGTCTCGCGCAGAGCGCTGTCCTCGCCCATCACCCCGGCCAAGGTCAACTGCACCACCAAATGGTTGCAGATGAGGTAGTGGCCGTGGTGGGCCGCGTGGTGCAACGCCAGCCAGCCGTTGCGGGGGTCCATTTCCGTTAGCAACGCCGGGAACCGCTCCAACAACCGCTTGACGATAAGGAGATTGCCCAGCGCAATGGCTGCGTGTAGACGCTCCAACTGCGACGGCATGGCACAGGACGTGGAGTGCGGAAGCGTGCCGGCGTGGTTGCAAGACGATCCCTGCGGGTGATATGGAACTATGGCTGCAGCCCGGCCCAGCAGCCGCCGCACGGTGCAGGAGAACGCGGCAGCAGGCTGTGGGTTTTAAGTGGGCACGGGCGCTCTCGGTGCGTCGAGGTGCGTCAGGATGCATCGCTTGCATACACGGGTTCTACACACGCAGCGGAGGACGCTGGGACAGGCGCTACAACCAGCCCAACAACACAACCACGACCGCCAGGAGGATGCCGGCGGGGCTCGGGTGGTGGCCGCTGGCTGCGCCCTTCAGCAGCAGCAGCAGGCCCAGCAGCCCACTGCTCCGGGTGGTGGTGGACGGGTCGGAGCCCGCCAGCGCCGTCAGCACGGCGCGCGAGGTGACCAGCTCGATGTACAGGTGGCTTGCCAGGTAGCTGCCGTCGTAGCAGTTCCAGTCGGTCTGGTCCTCAAGACCCCCGGCCTCCGGGTCGTTGCTCGACAGGAAAAACTCGGCTGCGGCGCTCGGTGTCAGCGGCAACTTGTCCTCCGCCTCCCAGTCGTCGTCCACAGACGGACACACCAGGGCGCCTCCGCCTGTGTGGTAGCCGCCGTCGCCGGAGGGGTTCTCCGTCTTGGCAAGCTCCAGCTTCAAGGTGTAAAAGTCGGGCAACTTGGTGACGTTTGTCTCCAGCACCAACTGCACCAAGCCGTAGTTGTTGGTCTCGTTGGTGTACTGGTACACCAAGCCGCCGCTGAACACCGACAGCATCTCCTCGGAGAATATCGCCTCGATCTCCGTGAAGGGCCGCGGCAAGCCCTCGTCGCTGCCGGTGAACTGGTTGCAGCCAAACTCGGACAAGATGATGGGCTGCAGGTAGTTGGCGTACAACTGCATCTTCTGCGAGTAGCCGCTTCTGGTGAAGCTGGAGTTGCCGCACCACAGGTAGTCGTTGATGCCAAAGAAGTCGCCGCGCGCCATGTCGTCCGTGCCGCAGTTCATGTACTCCGCCGTCTCCACGCGGTTCAGCAGCACGTCTGCAGCCGAGTAGCCCACGGGGATCTGCCGCAAGTTGCGGTCGTGCAAGAAGGTCTTGATGTCGCGGATCACTGCCTTCACGTACGGCGCCGTGAAGGTGGTGTTCAGGCTGTCGATCACCTCGTTCGCGGCAAAGAACCCCAACGTGTTGTTGTACCCGGCAAACTCGTTCACCGTCGCAAACACATTCTCCAAGTACGGCAGGTTGTACAGGCACGCGGGCTGCGTCCGCAGAATCAGCAGCTGCGGCGTGTTCACGTCGATGATCACGTAGATGCCCGCCGCATCGAGCAACTCCATGCACTCCTTGTGGTCGGCCGTGTTGTCCACCGTGTAGACGCGGATGGTGTTGAGACCCAACTCGGTAAACACAGCAATGTCGCGCTTGCACGTCGTGGCGTCCGCAAGCGGGTCGATCACCGACACCGTCAGGTCGCTGTTCACGGTGCCGTTGAGCAGCAGCGGCTGGTAGTCCACGCCGCGCACGTAGAACCGCTCGCTGCCGTCCCAGAAGGCGTTGCCGTCGATGGTGATCTGGTTCACCGCCGCCGCGCCCGCCACAAGCAAGGAAAGAACAGAGGAACGCATCAGAGGAGGTGCTGGTGTGTGCTGGTGGTGCCGAGAGTCTGGTGGCGCCGGCTGGATCTTATACACCCCACAAGCCAAGACCTGAGCTGCTGGTGTGTTTGGCAGGCGCTACTGCCATTCTTGGCACCAGCCTGCCGAATCAGGCAGAGCCCCGTGCCCGTTCCGTGAGAAAAATCGCGCGTGCGGGCTAAGCCGGATGGCCCGGAGGGGCGCCGCGGGCCGAGACGGCTAGGCCCACGCCGCCGGCACCGCTCACACACTCACACACGCCGTCCCGGCCCTGTCCTTGCCGTCGTGGTCCTATGTGTATTGGTGTGTAGTTGCATCCTCCCAACATGCCGCGCCAAGAGCACCGCCCCGTCTCGGCGCACGCATTCCTCGCGCACACGCCTACTTCTTGGCAAACGACACAACCATGTCGCCCGCCACGCGCAACACCTCGCTCAACACGGCCTTCCGGTTGAGCACCACCTCGTCGCCGCCCGCCGGCTTGATGTTGTAGCCAAGGTTCACCTTGAACTTGCGCTTGCCGCTGAACAGCGGGTCAAACACGCCGCAGATCACGTTCCCGCCGTCGCCACCCGCTCCCGTGTACCGGTGCACCAGGAACACCACCGCCGGGCTGAACAGCGCCACGAGTTCCCCGTACAACAGCTGCACCGGGTCCATCTTGCTGGTGATGTCCTCCGGGCACTGCTGCGCGTCCACAAGCAAGTTCTTGAAGGCATTGCGCGGGAGCACGCCCAGCGCCACCTCCAACCCGCTGCCCCCGGTCACCCGGAGGGTAAAGTCGTAGTCGCCGTACGACGGAGTGAAGAGTGACTCCACCACTGCACTCGTGACGCCCTGTTTGTCCACAAGCAGCACCGCGGCACGGGCAAGCGCCGTGAGTCTCAGGGCAATCGGCACCAGAAGGTGCCGGCTCCACATGATCCCCAGCATGTCTTCGCGCGTGCCCACAAACAACTGCGTCTTGGTGGCCTGCGGGTCCTGCTGGCGCACCTGGGCAAAGTTGTCGAGAATCTGCTGGTACTGCTGCGCCAGCATGTGGTCCGCCAAGTGGGCAAGCTTGCCCAGGAGAGCGCCCAGCAGCTGCTCGTCAAGCTCTCCCAGCGCGTCCTTGCGCACCAAGTCCACCACCAACGGGTCCTCCTTCCAGTTCCACCGCGCCACAAACGCGAGGATCCGCAAAAGCCCGTTCTGCACCAGCAGCGGCGTGTGGTACGGCGCCGGCTCCACAAACGGCACAAGCGCCAACAACTCCACCAACGGGTCCAGCATGTGGCACAACAACATCTGGCTGTCGAGCCACCGCTTGAACAACCGCACAGTCGGCAGGTAGTAGTTGTAGAACTGCGCCAACATTGTCACCAGCCGCGTGTGCTTGACGCCCGCCATGTACCGCTGGTTGAACCGGAGATACACGTCCTGGAGCTGGGCCCGCTGCTTGTGGGTGTTGGCCACCGCACGGAGATACAACACCTCGTCCCGCTCCGTCAAGACCCGGATGCGGAACCCATAGCCGCTGGGCACCACCACGTCGAGCGTGTACATGTCGGCAAACTGCGGGAGCGTCTCGGTGTCGCGCACCATGAAGCAGCGGTAGCCATCCTCTCCCGCCAACCCCTCCTGCACCTTCATCAAGAACGCGCTCTTGGTGCGCTCGAGCGCCACCAACTCGTCGGGCCACCGCGTCAGCAGCTCGAACTGGAGCACCAACTCGGCAAAGTACTCCGGGCTCGCAAACGCATACGGCACCGGCTGGAACATCAGGGCGTAACGGCTGTTCGCGCTGGAGGGCAACACGGCGCGCACGTGCAACGGCAAGTCGCTGCTCATGGCCATAATCGCCTTGATGAGCTGGTCCTGCGCTGTGCGCTGCTTCTGGAACGTGCTGAGCGACGCCACGGGCAATCCCTGGGCGCCTGCCACCAACGGCACAGGCAACTTGTCGTCAAACAGCTGCATGTCCAGCTGCATGTGTCTGGAAATGCCCTGCTGGAGGTGGAGATCCAACACGTACTGCACAATGCTCCACACCACTGGCGTGTTGGTGCCATCGCTCCACACAATCGAATGCTGGATCGAGCCGTCCTTGAAGCGCCGAAGCAGCGCCTTGCTGCCCCAGAACGCCTGGAACTCTGCTGCAGCCGTGGTTTCGTCACTCCGCGGACCCTTGGTGAGCACCTTGTCGCACTCCTCGGGGTTGAGGTTGATGCCGATGGTGATGGTGCCCTCGGTAGAGGTGGCGGGCTTCCGCCGAGTCACCTGGAAGGTGCTGGGCGTGCTGTCCACCACCACCGCAAGACTGTGGATCCGGTTGCCCAACGCCTTGAGAAGAATCAGCTCCACGCGGAACGCCACAAACCGGTGGTAGGTCAAGAAACTGATCTTCTCCAAGGGGCCAAACTTTTCCTCCAACTGCAACTCCTTCAAGGGAACCCGCACCTGGGCGTCGTATGCCAAGTACGGCTGCGAGCACTTTTGCAAGAAGATTGCGTCGAACCGGTCCTGCACCACGTCGCCGAGCAACAGCAGCGTCTGGCGAGCCATCTGCCGCAACTGCTCGTACCGCAGCCGGCTCAACTTCCACAACACGTTGACCTTGGATGTACGGTCAAAGAGCGTGGGGACGCTGAACCCGCCGGTGGGGTCAAACAGTGCCAGAACCGCCAGGTTCTCGCCCGACACCTGCAGCCGGAACAGCAAGTAGCCCTCGCACAAGTCCATGGTGGCGAGGTACCGCATGGTGCCCTTGAACAACTGGTACAGCAGGAACCCGTGGAGCAAGATTTTGTTGCCCTCGGTGCCACCGCCAGCAAGCAACACCGCCATAAGCAAGCTGAACTCGAAGGAACCAAAGCCACCGTTCGGCGCACACAGCAGAGTGAACCCACGCTGCTGGAGCCAGATCTTGCCCAACTGGCACGCGTCGCGAAACGCCTCTGTTTGCTTCTTGGTGGCGTAGAGGAACCGTAGGTAGTGGCCGTAGTTGACGCTGGTGAGCACCAGCAGGTTGTAGAGGGGCGTTGGCGGAAGCTGCGGCGGCGGCGCACCGTCCACGACAGCATCGTTGCCGCGAGAGGGCACCTGCACCCGGATGCAGTTGCGGTCGGGGAGCAACTTTTTGGCGTCAAACACGCCTGCGGGGAATCCCACAAGGAGGTTGATGGCAAACTTGGTCTTGGCAAACACCAAGTCTGCTGGGTCGTTGGTGGCAATCAGCTCCACCCGCAAGGCCACGTTGAGCGGGTCGTCGTTGTGTAGCGTGTACAGGAGCTTGATCGGGAGGTGCTGCTGCTTTGACAGTTTCATGAGGTGCTTGGCCAAGTGGGCAAGATAGAACGACCGCTTGTAGAAGGCACGGTAGTTGAGGTAGTCCTTGGGCTGGAACAACGCAGCCGGCATCGTGAGCACCATGTCGACTGTTTGGCCGTGCTGCTGGTGGATGGCGGTCTTCAACCCAAAGGAGCCGACAAGCTGCACATCCTCGGGAGCGGCGTATGCAAACCGGAGGTTGGGGTTGGAGGGCTTGGGGTCGGGGAAGGGAATGGCCAACTTCTTGGCATCGAACAACGCCTCTGCCTGCTGGAGAGTCAAGCCCAGAACAGCCGGCACCGCCTCCACCAACTCGTGCAACTTGTGCAACACTTTTTCCACCAAGAGCGTGTGCAGCTCCTTGAGCTTCACCTCCTTGATGAGCTCGTCGATCTGGAGCTTGAAGATGTTGGACTTGAAGAGCTCGGCAGTCTCGCGGGCCGCCTGGATCTCTTCGGCAGAAAGCGGCCGCGAAGACTTCTTGCGCAGAGTGGCTCCGTTTGTGCCCGGGGCTCCGTCAGCCTCTTCCTCTCCGCTCTCCTCATCCTCCCCGCCTTCCTCCTCCTCGCCACCCATGGCCACATCCTCCTCTTCGCTCGCGCTGATGGCGCTGTCGTCGCTCTCAAGGTCCGCCAACGACGTCACCTCCCGCTTCTTGGCGGGCGGCTCGTCGGCACTAACGGTTCCGGCTCTCTTGGCCATGCCTCTCTGTGTGCAAAACCGAACGGGGTGGGGGCGGTGGGGGGCGGCGCGGTGCACACTGAACTCAACCGGCCAAGCTGCTTGAACGTTGACCCATATTCCAAAACTTTTTTCCACTAAGACCCACAGAACGGCGTGCTCCTGTTTACACCTGCGCGCGCACATTACAGGCCGATCTCATCGGGCGGTGCACGACCGCGTGTCCCCGGTTGGTGCGCGTTGGTGTGCAGCACCACAACCATGCTAATGTTGTGTATTGTCCAGACACCCGTCGGGTGCTCTGTTTCTGTATCACTCGCTGTCGGGCTCGACGTTGACAAGCACCTGGCGGGTGGCGTACATCTCCATCTTGAGCTCCTCGTTCGCCTGCAACATGAAGCGGCGGGCCACCTGCAAGTAGCTGGCGCCAATCATCGTCAGCGACGTCATGAACCACAACCCAAAGTACACGTCGGGGTGGTTGGGGTGGGCAAATCGCTGGTAGGCCCGGTGGACAACCGCAGCGAGCCATGCGCGCGGGTACAACAGAGCCGTTCCGGAGCTGGGAACGTGGCCCACAAACGACAACACCACCTCCAGCATCACCAGCATCAGCGGCGGGCCCACAAGCCAGACCAACTTGGTGATGGACTTGAGAAGCCGGTGCTGGTTGCGCTTGGTTCGCTCCGTGTCCGTCAACCCCGGGTCTTCAAGAAGCCGGCCCAACCCTGGCATGGTGGCAAGCACCGTCACAATAGGGCTGCTCAAGAGAATGCAGGCGACCGCCACAGACAGCAACAAGGAGCACACGAGTGCAGCGGAACGCACGCCGGACGAGGCTCCCAGAAGGTCGGACAGGTAGTTGTCGAGCCCAGCAACAAACCGACCGATGAAGGGGTTGATCGAGTACTGGTTGATCCACACGAGCATGAGGTGGTTGATTGCCACCGTGAGGGAGCAGACAAAGATGTCCAAGGTCTTGCGGAGGGCAAGCCGCAAGTCATCCGGTACGACCACGGCTCCGAGCCATCTGGCGGGGATGGCTGCCACTGGTGCGGCCTCGGCTTCTGGTGCGGCCTCGGCTTCTGGTGCGGCCTCGGCTTCTGGTGCGGCCTCGGCTTCTGGTGCGGCCTCGACTTCTGGTGCGGCCTCTGCCCCAGCCTCTGCCCCAGCCTCTGTCTCTGCCTCTGCCTCTGCCCCAGCCTCCGCCCCATACCACCAGCCATCCAACACTTGCAGGTAGCACACCAACGCAATAAACCCCACAAGTGCAGTGACCATGTCCCCCCGAAACAACCACTCCACGGTCGTCATGCCCAGCACGTCAGAAGGCTCGTACCCCAAGAGACTCGCCACGGCATGTCCCACAGTCCCCCTCAGCGACCACGTCACCGGCAACCCCACCAACAACAGCGCAACGTACACCAGAAAGACCAACACAAATCCAAACACGCACACCAACCCCACAAGCGCCAACACGCGCATGTGGAAATGCGGCGGGCGATACACCAACGTGTACACATCGGTGGAGACGTCGACAATCTCCTCGTCATCGTCACTGACCACCTCATCCTGTGGTGTTGTGGGGGGCTGCGGCTGTCCAGGCAACGCAAGCACCCGGTCGTCTTTGGTAACAGCCACAAACATGGCCCGCCGGAGTTTGCTCGAGATAACGTCGTGGCCTGGCGCGCGGACCCAAGTGCCGTCGGGAACAAACACCGCGTTGAGACCGGGCTCGGCGGAAAACGCCCGCTGTGCCGCGTTGTACAGCATGGGCCGGTCCAAGTCGTACCTGGCCACCCCCATCAACCAGTGGCCAAAGTGGCGGTACACCACGCGGCCCCGCTCTGCTGGGTAATGGATGTTCAAGACAAACAGCAGGAGGCGGAGCTGCCGACAGGAAACCGCCACAGCCCACTGCCAGTACTGCACCACGTACCCGCTGAGCCGGTTGTAGTTCGGCCGCACTACCCGATCAACAACCGGCAAGAAAAAGATTGCCCTGAAGACGTTGTGCACCGGGAACAACACGTTGGGTGGGGTGAACAAACGCACGGCCCAGATGAAACCCCCAATGCCACCCACCACGATGGCGGTGTACACGCTGGAGGCAAATAGAATGCGGTACATCTGGCCATGCATCAGTCCCATCAACACATCGTGGATGGGCCGGACGTTGGGGTCCTCAGGTGACTTGATGAAGAACAAGGTGCCAGGGCGAAGCACGTCCAGTCGGAGCATGCCCACAAACACCGCAAGCATGTACATGTACACCACTCCCATGAGCCAGTGGAAAAGGTGCACAAACGCAGTTGACTGGAAGAGCAAGAACTGGTCGGTCTGCATCAGCGTAAGAGGAGTCAAGCTGCCCTCGGGCAGAAACAAGGGCAGAAAGCAAAAGTCCAAGAGCCACCCGCAGTAGAGAGGGAAGATGACGTACTCCACGGCAAACACCGAAAACACCTTGAGCGTCACCACAAGCTCGAACAACGAGGCATACACCAGCCGCAGGCCCTTGTTCACCAAGGGGTTGTTCAAGCCGTGGTTCCCCTTGAGCGCCCGCATGTATGCGTTGATGGCTGTGATGGCGGTGGCGTAAAACACCACAAGGGGGACGACTCGTTCGTACCAGGTGGCGGGAACCACCAGGTTGAAGACATTGGCGGCGGAGGTTGCCACCGGCTGTAGAACGTAGCTGGAGACGAGGCGCTGTGCGGCGGCAATGGGACCTGCCAAGAGGTGGCTTTCTGGGAGCTCCATCGCCCACCACGCCGCAGCAGCCTCGCGATGGTGCTCGGGAATGGCATGAAACGCCAGAGGAAGAACCCGCTGCACAAGAAAGATCCCCAAGACGGCTGCCAGGTTGAACATCACTCGGCCAATGAGCAGCGGCACGAGATAAAACACGAGGAGGTAGCCAATTATGATGCTGTCTGCCAACCCGGCGGCCTTGAACGGAAGCACCAAGTCGAGGTGGAGGTTGAATCGCAAGATGTTGTCCTCGTCCCATTCGTTGGGAGGCTGCCAGTCCTCGGCAGGGTCGTGGTCCTCGGCGGCGTTGCGTTCCTCAGCAGCGTTGCGGTCCTCGACAAGGTCGCGGTCCTCGACAGGGTCGCGGTCCTCGACAGGGTCGCGGTCCTCGACAGGGTCGCGGTCCTCGGCAGCGTTGCGGGCTTCGGCAGCGTTGCGGGCTTCGGCAGCGTTGCGGGCTTCGGCAAAGTCATGATCCACGGCAAGGCGTCCTAGTGGCTGGTTCTGGACAAGGGCGTTGCTGCCGTTGAGGAGATGGGGCCGGTGGCGTCTCGGGTGGGCGTTGGCCCGTGCGGCTGCGGCATTGGGCCCAACAGGACCCTCGTCCTCAGACACATCGCTCCATTCGCTGTCAGAGTCGGCAGCTGCGCCCGCCGCAGCCGCCACCCGGGGGAGGTCTTCCGGGTCCTCCAAGGGATTGGCAGCTGCATCCATGTTCGCCACCCGCCACTCGGGTTCCTGGCGCCTCGCAGCGGGAGGCGGCGGTGCCGCGGGCGGGAGAGGTGCGTCCTGTGGCGCCACAGCCTCCGCTGGTCTGTCGACAGCAGCGTGGCGCATCTGCTCGCGCGCCTCTTGAAGTTCGCGCAACAACACCCGGGCACCGTTGCCAGCACGCCGGGGGTCCTTGCCAATGTGACGCGCCAACAACTTGGCGTATCCGTTGTCCTGAGTCACCCACTCGTGCACCACGAACAACAAGACATGCGCCAGCAAGAAAAACAACACCAGGGCCAACCCATTTAGGTAGGTGTATCGTATGGCCACTGCCCACCGAGTCACCTCGGACATGGCAGAGGCGCCAGCACCAAACATCTGCGCGAGGTCCAACTCGCCGTACACGAGCAGCACCAGCACCAGCTCCTGCGGAAGCTGGCCGTCGATGATCCAGGTATAGAGCCGCCCAACCGCCTTCCACATGAGGGGAATCTGCACAAACACAAGTATCGCGTACAACGCCAAGCTCAAAATCGTGCGCGGTACGCGCCAGCAGTTGCGGGCCATGCGAGCAATCAAGTAGCGGTAGGGCACAAGGCCGCGAGGGGTGCCGACGCTGTATAGCGTCTCAAACTGGTAGGGCGTGTCGCAGATGTCGCAGCGCTGCGAGCTGCGGTTCAGGTGCTTGAGCCAGTCCATGAGACAGGGCTGGTGGATGTAGCGGATGGAGCCACGGCACTTGCACGGATTGAACAACGGGTCCTCGGGGGTGTCTTCGCCGCGGCAGATGCGGCACAGCCGCTCTTCTGCTGTGGATGGCATGGAGTGCAGGGCTTGGAAAGAGTCCGGAGGCGTGGGTAGTGCAGGGGCGCGCGGGTGGGAGAAGGGCGTGGTGTGTGGTTTGTGGGGCAAGACGATGGGCGATTTACGAGCGGGATGAGCTGGAATGGGCTCGGAGGCCGGGCGTGCGATGCGCATAGCGACGCCGGTCCTGCTTGTTTGCGAATCGCCGGTTGCACACGGATGATCAGGCGGCCTCCGACAACCATCAAGCTCACGCTGGAGGATCTTCTTGCCTACGACGACGCGGCAGCGGTGCAGCATGCGCACGGCTCGGCCACGAGTGCCGGTGCCACCAGCCTGAACGGCGTCGGGCTGCTCTCTCTGCGGGAGCCCCCCAAAACCCAGGACGAGCGCGTGGGGGTGCGGCGATAGGCTGTGGGAGCGCGCCACCGGGGGTGGAGAAGGGCGGCGGCGCGACGAATGCGCGGGCGACTGCCTAGCGACGAGGCGGGCGGCTGCCGTGGGGTTTGGTCCGGGTCATGTAGCTGCACAATACACCGGAAACACCGTTGGCATGGCTACCTCGAGCCCTGCGGTCTTGTCTATGGGGCCGGCAGGACAACGGCCGGCGCGTCGTGGAGCGGCCGGCGCATCGTGGAGCGGCCGGTGCATCGCCACCCAAAACGCGTTGGCGGCATCGCTTGACGCGTCTCCACAACACCGAATCGTCTTTCCCAAACAATGACGGTTTCGCCCCCCCGACGGTCGCGGAGAGCCCGCGCGGTGCCTGCGCAGGGCTACGCCGAGCTGAGTGACAGCGAGACGTCGGCCCTGGAAGACGAGTACGTCGGCGCGGCCCGCAAGCGCGGCAAGAACGCAGGCGGCGCGGCCCGCAAAAGAGCTCCTGCCGGCCCTCCGCCGCCGCTGCTCGACTCGCTCCCCGAAAACCGGTTGTTCCAGCGGTTGCTGCTGCCCGATGCCAGCGTGTCGGACGAAGCGGCAGCCTGGGTGGATTTGTACGCGGACCTGCTGCCACGCGCTCTCAAGGAGCTTGTGAACTTTGTGCTCCGGTGCTGCGGCTGTGTCCACCTGGTGGAGGAACACGACGTGCTGAACGTGGAGAGCGCCTCCAAGACGATTGCCGAGGTGGTGGAGTTGTTTGAACAGCAGACGTTTCACGAGTACCCGTTCACGCTGAAGAAACCCGAACTCAAGCACTTCAAGCGCCACTGCTTGGAGTTGGCATCCGCTGTGGTGGAGGCTGCGTGGAATGCAGGCCACTTTGCCGACAGGGACGCAGAGCTGGGCGACGAGGCGGCAGCGGCGGGTGACGGCTCGCTGCTTATTGCCAGCGTGGTGGCATACCTTGTGCCCATGAGCACCAGCACGTTGCGTCCGCTCCGCTACGTCTCGACGCTTCTTCTTCTCCTGATGCAGCTGGAGTTGTGCCGGCTTGCGGTCGACGCGCTGGAGTTGGTGGAGCGGACCCAGCGCCAGGCGGACCAGGAGGAGAGCCGTCTCCGGCTGTTGCAGCTGCGCAAGAAGAAGCGCGCGGCCAGCGGTGACTTGGCCCAGGCGGAGAAGCGCGTCGAGGCTCTTGCCGACAACGTTGCCCTCTACACGCGGCAAAAGCAGCTGCTTGACCATGTGCTCGGGGTGGTGTCGCGGGAGGTGTTTGTGCACCGCTACAAGGACGTGGACACCCAGATCAGGAGCGAGTGTCTCAAGCACTTGGGCCACTGGATGGACACCTATCCAGAAATGTTCTTTGACCGGCGCCACCTTGGCTGTTTTGGCACCATGCTCACCGACAAGCTGGCAACGGTGCGCGGCGAGGTGGTGCGGGCGTTGCTCCGCTTGTACAAGCACCACAGCATTGTGCCAGGGTTCCGGCAGTTCACCCAGGAACACACAGCAACGGTGTTGGAGTTGGTGGCGGGCGAGGCGGACACCGGTGTGCGGTGTGGCGCAGTGGCGGTGTGCGTGGAGTTGGCGCGGATTGGGTTTTTGGACGAGGAACAAACCAGCCAGGTGCTAGCCGCCATGTGGGGCGGCGAAAGCACCTCCGCCACCGGCTCGCAGCAGCGGTTCCGCACCGAGGTGGCCAAGCTCTTCCAGCTTGTCGAGAGCGAGCGCACACGAGAGGCGTGGGAGCAGCACCAGGACGAGTTGGAGGAGTTGTCGCTGGTGGTGGCGCTCGACCCCCGCCAGATGGTGCAGTACAAGCAGTTGGCAGTGCTCCTTGAAGAGTCCTACGCCGTGTACGCCCCGGGGGCAGCCCTTCGTCCGGAAGACATGGTTGCGGCAGCGCGCGCCGTGTACCATCTTCCGGGGTACTCCAGGGCGTGGGACTTTCTCGTGGACTACTTCTTGTGGGACCTGCTGGCGGTGCCAGAGTTGGCCCCCGATGGGTCGTTGGCCCCGCTTGACGCGTGGGTGGCGTTGGGCGACAGCAACCGCGAGGTGTTGTTTGCGTACATCACAGGCGCGGTTCTGTTGGTGGTGGACGAGGACCCGCAGTTGATGCGGCAGCTTCGGCAGGCTGCACCGGCGCTGGTGTCTGAGAGCGGTGACGTGGCCGACGAGCACCCGGTGGAGGACGGCGACACCTTGCTTGGGCGGCTTGTGGGTCGTCTTGCGGAGATCTTCCAGACGTGCCAGCTGTCGCTGCCAGCACTTGTGCAGCAGTTTGTCACGTTTGTGGCAACCTTGAAGGCGGACACTTTCAAGCGGTTGCACCAGGACCTGGTGTTGTTCCCACTTGTGGGTCGCTTGCTTGACATGTACGCCCGTGGTGGGTTGGACCCGGTGGGTGGTGTGCTTGCCGTGCACAACCTGGCGGCGCAGCAGTTGGCAGCAATGGTGTTCGGGGGGGACGCGCTTCTCCGCCAGGAGCTTGCCGGAGAAATCACCACGGCAGTGGCGGCAGTGGCGGCGGCGCTCGAGGCAGCGGCCGGTGCGTTCGACAGTGCTGACGACGACGCGTTGGAGCGGTTGCTGGTGCCGGTGCAGCGGGCAGTGGCGGTGGTGCAGCACGCCAATGTGCTGGAGGAGTTTGAGACGGGCCTGCGGATGTTGCTCGAGCGGGTGGTGGCCATGCTTCCTGCAATGGAGGTGCCGCAGCTGCTGTTCCAGGTGGTGGAGTGGGTGGTGGCAGTGGTGCTTCTTTGCAGCACCTGGCGCCTTGAGCAGCTTGCCTTTGGCGACGCCGCGAGCGAGCCGTTGCCGAGCTACATGGCACCCGTGGTGCACGCCGTAGGGCTGCTCGAGTCGGTGGTGGGGCTGGATGTGCCCTTGCCGGTGCGCACGGTGGCGGCCATGGCGTACGCCGACTTGGTGTGCGGCTGCCACCACGTGCTGCACGACGGACAGGTGCCTGGGTTCGATGCGTTGTTGGAGCAACAGCTCGACGGGTTGCGGCTCCTGGTGGCAACGGAGCGGCTGTTGATGGACGTGTTCTACCACTTGGAGGCGGCGGCCGCGGCCCAGCTCGGGGCGGTGCTCCAGCGCGAGGGCGACGAGGAGGTGCAGTACGCGGCGGCTGCTTCGCCGGCGGCTGTGCAGGAGTTATCGGTGTACGCGGTCAAGTTGGTGATGTTGCTGAACGCAGGGGTGTTGCTGGACGCCCACGCCCAGCGGCTTGTGTTGAACGCCGGGGAGCTTGGCGAGGTCTATGCCCAGGCCACTAGCGGCGTGCTGTCGGCATGAGGCGTGTTGGTTGTAATGACATGGTATTTTTTTGGCGCCAGACCAGCAGGTCTCGTGACGCATGATAAGGAGGAGTGCATGGCGATGGCATCACACGCACGCCTTTGTTCCTCCCCACACCATGACGCCGCACCTCTCTGTTGTGGCGAAGGAGGTGGCGGTGTTCAGTGCCAGCACGCTGGACGCCTTGCAGGCGTGCCTTGACGCCCTGGATCTGTTGTTGCAGTTGTTGCAGCGCGTGCAGCAGGAGACAGAACAGCGGGTGGCGCGGGAGCTTGCAGGCGGATCGCCTCACGAGCCGGACAAGGCCGGAAAGGCTGGCAGTGCCTCGCAGGCTGGCGGTGCTCCGCAGGACGACGAGGTGGGGCCGTCCAGTGCTTCTCCGGTCTTGCTGGTGTCCCCCGCGTTGGAGGTGTGGTACACCGGTCTGGTGCGGCTGCTCAAGCGATTCAACTCCTGCCTCACGCAGTTCAACCTGAAGGTGGCAGAGAACCCACGCATTTTCGAGTTCCGGCTCGACGAGTTGTACCGATACCGTCTTCCCGACACACACGCCACGCACCGGGAGGTGGCCAAGGCAATCGTGACGGACTTGGTGTACCAGACAGCCAGTCTGCACAAGACCAACAGCGCCGGCATGTTGGCGTTGGCGCAGCGGCTAGCAGCCCGGTTTGGCCTCCAGATCCCCAAGCGGCTTGTGGACCACTTTGCCCACTTGGGCACGCTCATCGAGAGCGTGCGCGGGCAGGAGGTGCAGCTGGTGATCCACTGGTGCGAGGAGAACCGGGGCAAGCTCGACTCGTTTGAGCAGGCCTCGGACCTCGAGTTCCAGCTCCACCGGTTCCAGTTCATGTTGTACTACAACCAGGCGCCGCAGTCGAGCCCCCCGCTGCTTTCCAACACGTACCTTGCCTACAAGTACGCCAACGAGAACTTTCCCAAGTTTGGCAACTCGCACTTGGAACTCATTGCCAAACTTCTCCTGCTGTTGTTGTATCTCCCGGTGGGGCTGGAGGCAGCCAACCCGTACCGCAACTTGACCGACTGGGGGCTGGAGCCCGCACGGCAGCAGGCCGTGCTCGACAAGTTGGCGGAGCAGTTGGTGGGGGACTACTGCCGGGTGATGATGAGCATGCCGCCACAGCTGGCGCTCGAGCGGACGCTCCGAGCACTGTACCAGGCCATGCCCCGGTTTGTCAAGTTCCACAAGTTGCTCCAGCTGCTGCTGAACTTGGACTGGACCACTGCGAGCGAGCTTCCGTTCGAAACTCCATACGAGCACAACTACCACCCGATCTTCATCTGCCCCGTGCTGCGGGAACAGACGGTGAAGGGCGAAAACCCACCCATGCTGCTTCCGTGCCACCACATCCTCGCAAAGGAAAGCATTGACCGGTTGAGCAACCACTCGAGCACCGGGTTCAAGTGTCCGTACTGTCCGCTGGTGTGTGCCCAGGGGAGCGCTGTGGAGGTTGAGTTCATGAGGATATGACGAAGCGGTGTGCTGTTGGCGCGTTGCTCGTGCCCCCATACCTTGCTTATATACACACCATCGCTACTCGGCGTAGAAGGCCTTGCGCAAGTCCACCACCTTCTTGCCGCGGGCAACAGCCAACTCCTCCAACAGCTTCTGGGACGCCAAGGCCTCTACAACCCCCTTGCAGAGGTTCATTTTGTTGCGCAGCTGGTACACCTTCCCGCCAAGGTCCTTGATGCCGGCACACTGGCAGATTTCGTACACCAAGTGGTTGACACGCAACCCAAAACCAGCCGGCGCGCTTCTGAGGAAGATCTTGACGGCGTGGAACTTGTGCTGGATGTTGCCAATGATGGTGCGGTCCTCGTAGCGGCCCACCTTCACCATGTTGCGCACGGCCAGCCAGTGGGCCTGCTTCAACGCCACAGCCGGCGACTCGCGCAGCTTGCCCTCACCCAAACCCACCATGCCCTTCTGGTCGCCAACACACACCATGGCGTAGAAGGAGGCAATCTTGCCGAACGCTGTCTGGTTCAGCACGCGCTTCACGAGCAACGGCCGCACCGTGAGCTTGGCAATGTACTCCTCCAGAAAACCGGTCATTTCCGACAAGCCCTTGGCAATGTTTGCGGTTCTCTGTCTCGCCAGGGGACGCAGCTTCTCCTCGGCCTTGCGGGTGGACTTGGGCAAGGCCTTGCCGGTGGCAGGGTCAAAGTCCTTGTCGGCATCGTGGACCCAGTCCCGCTTGTCCAAGTTGTCGTAGTACTGGAGCAGCATCAGCAACTTGCTGGGGTTGGTCTTGCGGTTGTGGTAGTGCAACGGGTCCACGGCCATCTCGGCGTACTTCACCAGCTCAAGCAAGCTGCTGTCGTAGTACTTGCGGAGGTAGGCATCGTGGGACACAAGATCGGCAGAGGTGGGCGGAAGCACCACCGGCTTCTTGCTGGCGTGGCGCACGAGCGCCGGCACGCGCAAGCGCAACACTCCACACACCCGGGACATGAGAAATGCGGTGGACGATGGTGGGTTTTTTTCCAGGCGATGGGAAAGGCAAGGGCGGGGCACGTGACGCGCGGTGGGGGGCACCGTCCAGCAGCCCGGGGTGGTTGGGAAGTACGTTCGGCTTACATAACACTCACGACCGAGGTGCCGTCCTGGAAGCGGGTGCGGAAGACCCGGTTCGCGTTTGTGAACATGCCCTCCTTCAACAGCACCACGATGAACTGCAGGCCCTTGAACCGCGTCTTGATCAAGTGGCCAATGTTCTGCGTGTGCGACAAGTCCAAGGCCGCGTCCACCTCGTCGAGAATGTACATCGGGGCCGGCTTGAACTGGAGAAGCGCCATGATAAGCAGGAGCGCAATCAACAGCCGCTGTCCGCCCAGCAACTCCACAAGACTCTCCTTCCACACCGCCCCCAACTTCACCTTCACCTCCAACCCCTGCGTCACGTCCATGCCCTCCGGCACCACCAACTTGGCAAACAGCCCTGGAAGCAAGTCGCTGAAGATCTGCCCAAAATCCTCCAGCACCTTGCGCCACGTCTTCACGAGCGCCTGTTTCTTGTGCTCGTTCAACGTGGCCACCGTCTCCTCGATCTTGCGCTTGTCCCGCTCGATGGTCTTCACCATCCCCTGCAACTCGCTCTCCTTCTTCTCGTACACGTCAATCATGCTCATGATGTTGGGGTTCACCTTGCGCTTCATCCCCTGGAACCGCTCCTGCAAGAGACCAATCCGGTGCCGGCAGTCTTCGAGGTTGATGCTCGGGTTGGCCGAAAGCTCCTTCGACACCACCTTGTCGTCGTCCAACCACGGGTGTTGCTCCTTGAGCGCGCTCACGCGCTGCTTGAGAGCTGCTGCCGTGCTCTCCAACTTCTCCACCAGGTGCGCCAACTTCTGTCGCTCCAACTGGCTCTCCAGAAGCTGCTGGGTCTTTTGCTCCAGCACCCGCGTGAGTTCCTTCATCTGCTCGCTGATCCCCAGAAGCTGTGCCCGCTCCTCCTCGAGCTGTCGCCGCACCTCCGCAAGTTCGGTTGCGGTGGCCTGTGCTCGTTCCTGGAGCGACGCCATTTCCAGCTCCATTTGCACGAGCTGCTGCCGCGCTGCCGCCACCAAGTCCTTCACCTCCTCTTCTTCCTGCGCCAACAGCTCCCGCTCCACGCGGGCTTGCTGAAACGCGCTCTCTCGGTCGCGCACCGCTGCCTCTGCCTCCTGCACAGCCCTCCCCATCTGCTGCAACTCCTGTTCCAACTGCTTGAGCTTGCCGCCCTTGTTGCTGCTGAACTCCTTCATGTTCTTCTCCACCTGTCGCGCCTCCTGCTCGAACCGCTTGGCCGCCTCCCCTTGCTCCTGGATCATCTCTCGAAGCTTCTCGATCTCGGCACGGCGCAGCTGCTGGCGCGTGACAATCACCAGGCTCGGGTTCAGCTCTGCCTGCCGCTTGAGCAACTTCAACTGGTGTTCCGCCATCCCCAACTGCTGCTGCAACTTGGTGGTTTGCTGGTTGAGCTGTTGCTGTGATCCCACCTGTTCCCGCAACCGGTCCACTTGCTGCTGTGCCTCCGCAATCTCCTTCTGCAACCGGTTGTACCGCTGGATCGTCACCAACAACAGCTGGCCGCCCCTGCGCAGCCCCCCGGAAAGCGTGCCCCGCGGGTCGTACACGTCGCCCTGGAGGGTGATCAGCCGTGCCTGGATCTGCTTGTGGAACGTCACCTTCTTGGCGCTCTCTGCATCGGCACACACCAACGCCAGGCCAAAGATATACTCCATGGCCCGCTGCACCTCGTCGTCATACCCCACCAAGTCCAATGCAAGCTCCACCTTCCCCGGACAGAGCTCTTTCGCCAACCCCACCACCTTCTGGCTGAGAGTGTGCGCCAGGATCTTGTTCAAGGGAATAATGGTGACTCGCTTGCGCAACTGGCCCCGCTCGAGAAGCTGCAGACCTGTGGCCTCGGTGTCGACCACCACGTTGTACAACCGACCACCGGCACACACCTCCAACGCGGTAGCCAGGTCGTAGCGGTTCTCGTCGATCGTAAACAACTGGGCCGCCAATCCCTTGACGCTCAGGGGGTCAAACAGCAGCAGCGGCCGGGTGTACTGGAAGTCGAGACTGCTCACACGCTGCTTCACACCCTCCGCCTCCTGCACCAACTTGTTCAACAGCTCCGAAAGCTGTCGCTCTTGCAGCTCCAACTGCCGGTGCTTTTCCGGGTCAAACCCCAACTGCTGGAGCTGCTGCTGGAGCTGCTGCACCACCCCTCGCTGCAGCTCAAGCTTGTCCTGTAGCTGGCGGTACTCGTCGTCAGCTGCGTGTACCCGTGGCTCGTCGGCGGCAATCTCCTGTTCCAAGTGCTCGATCTTGAGCTGGTGCTGCTGCTGCTGCACCTGTGCCAGACTGAGCTGCTCCTTGGCGTGCTGGAGCTGTGCTGCGTACCCGCTCGAGTCGTCTCCTCCGTCGGTTCGAGACACACCGGTAGAGAGCGACGAGATGAGGGCATCCTGGGCGGCGTGCTTCTGTTTGAGCTCCTGCAACCGCTCCTTGGCTTCCTGGTAGCTCGACTCGACGCTCCGGGCCAGAGTCAGGTCCAACCGCCGTTGACGCTGGCTCAACTGCTCCTGCTGCTGCCCCAACTGCTGCAAGCGCTGACGCTCCTCCTGGCAGTTGCCCTGGCTCAACCCCATCTGGGTCTTGAGCCGGGTTTGTTCGTTGGACAACAGCAGCTCGCGCTTCTCCAACTCGGCAAGCACGCCGTCGCCAGTCTGAGCAACCGTGCGGGCCACCTGCTCCAAGTCCTCCTTCAAAATAGCAATCTCCAGCTTGGTGCGGTCGATTGTGTTGCCCAAGTGGCGCATCTGTTGCTCGCTGGCCTCCAACTCGCCCGCTGCCTTGTCGTAGTGCACGTTGCCGTGGTAAAAGTCGTGGGCCGCCACCAACCGCTCCAACCGCTCGAGGTCGGACTGGGTTTGCTGAAACTCAAGAAAGGTGCGCTTCTCCTGCCGCAACTTTTCCAACTTGGGTTCGATCTCCTCGCCCAAGTCGGTGCGGATGCCCTGGAGCTTGGTTTCCTTCTTGGCCATAGTCTTCTGGGCCTTGTCCTTCATGCTCTCGTACATCTTGGTGCCAGCAGCCTCCTCGATCAACGAGAGGATTTCCAGCGGCTTCATGTTGAGCACTTTGGTGATCTTGCCCTGCATGATGAGGAAGTTGGGGTTGTTGATGTTGAGCTGCACCAGCTGGAAGAGCTGGAGCACTGTCTGCTGCTGCGCGCGGTGGCCGTTGATGAGGTATTTGGACGTGCCGCCGAGCACAATCTGGCGGGTGACGCTGATGCGGGGGTGCAGCTCAAACCCGATCGGCAGCTTCAGCACCTCCAGGTTGTCAAACACAATGGTGACGCTGGCCTTGGTGACGCCGGCCTGGCCGCGTTTGTAGATGAGATCCTGGAGGTTCTGGGCCCGGACCACCGTCATCAGGGCGATTCCGAGCACGAAGCAGATGGCGTCGAGGATGTTGGACTTGCCCAGGCCGTTCAAGCCGGTGATGGCGTTGAAGCTGGAGTCCCACCCCGAGATGACGGTGCGGGTGGCGTACAGCTTGAAGCCGTCAATGATGAGCTCTTCGACTCGCATCGGGAGGGGACAGGCCGTGGAGAGAGGGGTTGCGGCGCCTGTTGCTGCGGGCCGTGTTTTGCAAGCGGTTTTCGCGCGTTGTGTGTGTTTTGGATTCGATCCCGTGCAGGACACAGGTGTCGTGTGGTGGCAAAAGGCTCATCGTCAGCTCACACGCATTCCCAGCACAGCTGTTGCCAAGCGCCCGAGACTAGCGTGCACGCATGGTGGTTGACACAGAGTACTATGACTTGTTGGGGGTGGTGCCCGCCGCGTCTGCCTTGGAAATCAAGAAGGCGTACCGCAAGAAGGCGATCCAACACCACCCGGACAAGAACCCCGACGACCCGCTCGCAGCCGCCAAGTTCCAGGAGATTGGCGAGGCGTACCAGGTGTTGAGTGACGTGGGGTTGCGGCAGCGCTACGACGACTACGGCAAGGAACAGGCGGTTCCAAAGGAGGGGTTTGAGGACCCGCTGGAGTTCTTTTCGATGATTTTTGGCGGCGAAGCGTTCAAAGACTGGATCGGCGAGTTGACGTTGATGAAGGAGTTGAGCAAGGCTGCCGAAAAGGCCGGGGTCGATGAGGATTCGGGAGACTCGGGGGAGGCTGAGCAGGCTGGCACCCCGGAACAGGGGGCCGGCGGTGGCCACCAGGCTCTGGACCCGGCGCTGCCGGCGCTGCACGCGGCAGCGCTGTACACGGCGGCGCCGGCGCCGGTCTCTGTTTCGTCCGCTGCTCCTGGACGCTCGCCTACCCTTGCCATCTCGAACACAGCGCAGTCTGCACTTGATGAGGAGGCCGCGAAGGAGGCTGCCAAGGCAGCCAAGGCCGAAGAAGACCGGTTGTACGAAGAGGCGCTCTTGAAGGAGCGCGAGGAGACCCAGGAGCTTCTTGCTGCCAAGCTTGTCTCGCGCCTCTCGCTCTGGACTGAGACCGACAAGAAGGATGATGTGACCAAGCTGTTCAAGGACAAGATGCAGTATGAGGCTGAACTCCTCAAGATGGAGTCGTTTGGAGAGGACATTCTCCACGCGATTGGTCTGGTGTACGCCTCCAAGGCCGAGACGTTTCTTGGGCTGCAGACCTTCTTTGGTCTTGGCGGCATGTTCTCGAGCATGCGCGAGAAGGGGCGGATTGTGCGGGACACCTTCACCACCGTCACGGCAGCCTTGGACGCGCAGCTGACGATGGAGAAGCTCAGCAAGATGCAGGAACACAATGAAGGCGCCACGGCCGCTGCTGCGGAGGCGGCAGAGGCGGCCAAGAAGCGTGCGGAGCATCCGGAAACCGCCACGTCGTCGGCAGACGCCGTGCCCCAGGAATCTGCCGCGGCGCCGGCCACGCCCGACGTGTACACGCCCGAGGAGTTGGCGGAGATTGAGCAGTATCTCATGGGCAAGGTGTTGAATGCAGCCTGGCACGGCACCAAGTTTGAGATCCAGGGGCTGTTGCGGGCGGTGTGCAACAAGGTGTTGTACGACGAGAGCGTGCCGTTGGCCAAGCGCGTGGAGCAGGCACGGGCCATGGCCATCATTGGCAAGGTGTTCAAGAACACAAAGCGGGCTCTGTGGGAGCAGGAAGAGGCGCAGGTGTTTGAGCAATTGGTGCGGGACCTGCAGAAGAAGAAGAAGGTGGCACCGAAGAAGGCGTTTGTCTCGCCCGAGGCAGTCCCGAGTGCATCCAAGTGAGGTGCGAGGGGGTTGGTCTACGGGTTGGCTTTGACGACGTCTCCGATATACATTAATAGCTGTGTGGAACCATATAGGAGGGTTGCTTGTGTGGGTGCTCTAGGCGGAGTCGCTGTAGTCCTCCTTGCACAACTTGGCTCGCAAACCGCCACCGAACTTGTAGAACACAAAGGGGATCAAGATCATGGCCATCAGGATGAATGCAAGCAACCACAGGGCCCACTGCAAGCCCAACTTGTGGTACATCTGGGTGGTGAACAAGGGGAAGGCGGCACCACCGGCAGAACGCAAGAACACCTTGGTGGCCAACGCCAGGGCGGCGTACTTGGCGTAGGTGTCGATGATGTAGTTGTTCAACGAGTAGTAGATCAACACCATGCCGTAGCCAAAGGCAATGCCCGACGAGGCAGGGCCCACCCAGAAGACGTGCTTGTACGAGGTGGCACCCAAAATCCACAAGGCAACGGCGGGGAAGGGCAGGCCAATCATGGCACCAATAAGACGGTCCTCGGGGGTCGGGGCGCGGCGGTGGCACAAGGCCACGTACTTGCGCTCGAGAATCGGGGTGGTGCAGAGGGCAAAGATGGCTCCGATCAAGATGGGGATAAACATCATGCCGATCTTGTTGTCCTTGAAGCCGTACAAGTCGCCAAACACCACCGGGTAGGCAAAGAAGAAGGCATACAACAACAGGTAGATGAGGCACACGTACACGCACATCAAGTCGAGCACGGGCTCGGTGGCAACAAACATCAACGGGCGGACAAGACAGGTCTGCACCAACTCCTTGAACAGCAACCCCACGGCCTCCTGCTCAGTCATGATCTTCATGTTGCCGGTCTCCTTTCTCATCTTGGCAGCGCGGCGCTTGAGAATCACCGGGGAGTAGGTCTCGGGGATGAGCGACAGGACGATCCACATGACACCGGCGAAAGCCATGTTGATCCAGAAGATGAGGTCGTAGCGGCCGGTGCTGATGTTGACAAACCCGTTCACGAGCGGACCAAACACGGGGCCGGAGTACGGGGCAAACGCGAAAAAGGCAATGGCAAAGCCTCTGGTTTCCTTGGGGAACATGTCCAGGATGGAGCCGCCCACGTTGGCGAGGCCGCTGGCAGCAAACACGCCGCAGAGGAAGCGGCACGCAAGCAAGCAGCCAATGTTGGGGGACAAGGCGCACGGGATGTTGAAGATGGTGTACAAGCCCAACGAGATGAAGTACACGGGCTGGCGACCAATCTGCTCCGAGAGAGGCAGCCACAAGAGAGGGCCCACGGAGAAGCCGATCACCATGAGGGAACACAGGAGGGTGGAGACCTCGGTGGAGACGCCAAACTTGTCGTTGATCAAGCCCAAGCCGCCGGTCACGCACAGCAGACCGTACGCCACCATCACGACCGTGATGGACAAGAGGATGGTGTAGCCCCACTTGATCCAGTTGGGCCAGTTGTGGGGGTTTTCCGGGTCGTTGATGAGAAAGGTGACAAACTCCACCTCCGGGTCGATTTCCGGAGCGCCGTCAAGCTGCTCACCCAGCGAGTCCAGGTTTTTCTCCTCCTCGCCGTCGGCAGACGCGCGGGGGTGAAAGGACAGTCTGCGTGTGGCCGACCGCAGGAGGTTTGTCAGGGCCACGCGGCCCATTTCCTGCAAGGTGGCCACCGGCACCAAGCCGGTGGTGGTTTCCATGGTGTACTCCTCGGGGAACATGGGGTTGGCAATGGACACCGGGTTGACCACGTCGGGGATGGGGGCAGCCAGCTGGACGCCGCGCTGCTCCAACAGCTTGCGGGTCTCGGTCTTGACAAGCCCAAGGGCATTGTCTCTGGTGGCCGACAACTCCAGTCTGGCATCTTCGGGGGCATATGTCTGGAAGCCCTCGGCCTGAGGGTTCTCTGAGTCGAGAGAGTGGATGGACGCCATTTGGGTGTGTTTCACTCTTGTGTGTGTGTGTGTGTGTGTGTGTGTGTGTGTTTCAGAGGGCGTGGTGGCTACTTATATACGCCGTGCCATGCGCGGGTTTTGCTTGCTACTGAGTGACTATTCCGGGAAAGAGGAGTTTTGCGGAATCGATATGCGCGCGTATGGGCTTGGCAGGTGCGGCTGGGCCAGAATAGAGCACGCCATGCAAGATTGCTCCGGAAAAGGGAGCGGCGCATGGGCGGAATTGCTCTGCTGGGAGCGGGTGAGACGGGCGGCCACCGCCGCAGTGGAGGCACCGCAGTAGTCAGGTCAGGCTCGGCACGCGTCTGGTCCGCAGCATCAGCTGAGGCCTGCCGTCCACACGCCCAGCTCGCCGCCCGCGGGTGCGTCCACTGCGCCCCGCGCGGTTTATCGTGCGTCGTCCGGGATGCGTGCGTTGCGGTTCCGGCACGACGGCGGTGTGGAAACAGGAATCCGGCACCGAAGGCGCACGCCATGCAGGGACGGCGCAGCGCGGTGCAGGCGGGTGCATGCACGCAGGCGGTTCCGGACACGCGGCGGGAGATATCGCGGGCGGTGGGGCGCTGCTGGCGGCGGCAGCGACATCTCCGGTGTTGTGGCTGCAGCGGGCGGCCGTTCCCTGGACGTGCGTAGACCGCGCCGCGTGTGCAGTGCGCCGTGCGCTGCAGGCTCTGGACACCGCGCCGCAGTGCCGCCGCAGCAAGAGCTCTTCATATTAATCGATATACCAGGCCGGCGGACGGTCTCGGGACACGGCAGCAGACCGCCTCGGGACGCGCCGCTAGGAGGTCCACTCCGACCGCAACTTGTCCAACTGCTTTTGGTAGCCCTGGATGTACTTGATGGCGTCGCGGCGCAGCTCCCGCAACTCGGCGGCGCCCAACGTGTCGACCCCGTCCAAGGCCATTAGCTCCTTCAACATCATCTCCTCGTAGTACTTGTACAGGTACTCGCGGTCCTCGTCCAGCTTCTCCTTCCAGCCACCGGCCAACAACAGCTCGATGCCGGGCAACCACTTGTCGTCGAACAGCGCCCGCACGTCCGCAATCGCCTTGGCCGCGGCCTCGGCCGGCAGCACCTTCTTCTTCTTCTTGCGCCGCGGCTTGCCCCTGGGCCCCGCACGCGCGCCCGCCGTCAGCCGCACGCCACCGCACGCAAACACAATGCACAGGAGCAACGCAAGCAGGATCGTCACTGTCGCCGGCGAGAACCGCATGTGCTGGAAGTCGTCCACCGTCTGTGTCTGCCACTTGTGCCACAGCTCCATGCTGGGCCACTGAAAAGACGCGTCCATCGTGTGGAAGGAGGAGACCGCCTGTTGTGGACGCTGTCAAATGCGCAAACACGCACCGAAAAATTGGGGCAGTGCGTCGCCTTCCGCGGGATCCGCCAGACGAGAAACACGCCATGTGACCTCTAACCAAATCGCGCTGGGACTAAAAAACCTAGTACACCTCCAAGACGTAGCGGCCGGTCTCCTTCATCTCCTCCACCTCGTGGGCCGCGTCCACGGTCTCGCCCTTGCGGGCAGCGCCGGTGCTCACCACATCCTCGAGGCACGCCGTGAGGTCGGGCACAGGCCAGGTGGGACCGCACAAGTAGAACGAGCCCTCCTGGTCGACAATCATGTCCGTCAACTCGCCAATGTTCTCGCGGATCCGGTCCTGGATGTAGATCTTCTCCGGCTGGTCGCGCAGGAAGGCGGCACCGATGTGGGTGAGAATCCCCGCCAGCTTGTACGCCTCCCACAACTCGCCGTACAAGTACTCCTCCCGCTGGTGCCGCAGACCAAGGTACAAGTACATGGGGCCGATCTCAATGCCGGCTGCCCGCTGCACTGCCTTCTCCTCCACAAACGCCTTGAAGGGCGCCAACCCGGTGCCAAGGCCGGACATGATCACCGGCGCAAGCGGCAGCTTCGGCAACTTCATCACCGACGGCTTCACGCTCACCACCAACTCGGTGCCCACCGCAAGGTCCAGAAGGTACTTGGAGCAGTGGCCAAAGCGCTTGCGGCCGCGCTTGTCCACCCAGTCCACCACCACCACGAGCAAGTGCACGGCGTTGGGGTGCATCTTCTGCGACAGGGCAATCAGGTACTCTCTGCGCTTGAGCGGCGCAATCAACCGCACCAACTCCTGCGCCAGCGGGCGCGCCAGCGGGAAGAGCTCCAACACGTCCAGGTACAGGTAGAACTCCTCCTCCTGGAACCGCTTCAACTCAGCCGCACCCTCGCCGCTCGCCAAGAACTCCAACTTGGTCTTCTCCTCCTCCTTGGTGGCAAAGGCCGCCAACTGCTCAAAGAAGCCCTTGCCGGGCTTGCCGAGCAAGTCCAAGTTCTCGGTGAATGTCTGGAACACGGTGCGCGTCTCGATCACCAGCGCATCGTCGCGGCTCGGCACCTCCACCACGTCGTTGGGGTCCAATCCGTACAACGCCAAGAACGCCTCCACCTCGCCGCTGGGGTTGCGGCCGTGCACACCCAAGGCCTCGCCGATCGCGTAGGTGAGACCGGTGCCGGAGATGTCAAACTCAATGTGGAAGATGTTCCGGTCGTACAGCTCGGGCGTCACCCGGCGGTTCTCCTGGACCTTCACGACAAAGTTGCGCACCGGGAGGTCCGGGCGAAGCAGCGTCTCGGTGCCGTACGCCTCCTTGAAGGCAAGCTTCTTGGCCACCAGCACCACCAGCGAGGTCAGCACAGCGTTCTCCTCCTCGCCGCCCTCGCGCGGGTTGGGGGCAAACGCAGTCTCCACGGGGAAGATCGGGAGAAGCTCCTCCTCCTCCTCCTTCTCCTCGGGCTGCTTGGCCACGTCACCAACAACGGCAGTGACATCGGCCACGGCGCCCAGTTCGTTCACCTTGTTCACCAAGGTGACCAACACGGCCGGGAGCAACTCGATGTCCGAGCCCATGGCCTCGCGCAACCGCGGCGCCAACGCAGTGGCGTCGAGCAGAGGGTCCACCGTCAGCCAGAACGCCACCTGGGCCACAAACAGAGCGGTGTACAGCCCGGTCTCGGGCACGTCGCCAAGCACCAGCGGGTCCACCACCACCACCTTGTTGCCGTTGGCAGCCGCCGCCTTGACAAACAGGCGGGGGAGCTTGGCAACAAACTCCTCCTTGGAGGTGACGGGTGCCGGGGCGGTGATCAACACGGTGGCCTCCAGCTTGGAGGTGGCCACCACGTCGAACGCCTTGAGCACCAGCGGGTCGGCAACAGCCACCACAGACGCGGCGTCGGCAATGCCGGCAGAGGCGGACACGGCAGCGGCGTTCTTGGCCGAGGCGGTTCTCACCTGAGTGTGCGCCACCCCGCCGCCGTTGATGTTGTCAAACGTCTGTCTGAACTCCACGCTCGACAGCTCGTCGAGAGAGAAGGCGTGGGCAATGCGGGCGGGGACCAGGGCCAACGACAGGTTGTCGGGCGCCCAGAACACGTACTCGGAGGCCCCGCTCTCGGCCACCGCGGCAGCGTCCTTAATAACAACGTACAGCAGGGCAATGGTGCGGGCAACCGCCTCGCTCCACACAAACCCGGGCACGTACGTGAACTCGGCCACCTGGGGGGCAGCCAAGCCCTGCTGCAAGAAGAGGGACGCCAGAACGTCGCCCTTCAACCACAGCAGCTGGCCGGCGTGGGCCAGCTGGCCCACGACCACGACGGTGCGGGTGCCAGCGGGGATTGCCAGGGCAAAGGCG
The DNA here is from genome assembly GCA_030572215.1 of Limtongozyma cylindracea. Taxonomy (NCBI): domain Eukaryota; kingdom Fungi; phylum Ascomycota; class Pichiomycetes; order Serinales; family Debaryomycetaceae; genus Limtongozyma; species Limtongozyma cylindracea. The sequence continues at coordinate 92,873 of JAJLZO010000167.1, forward strand.
GGGGCATCGAAGGGCAGGGCCACCCGCACCGACACGACACCCACGGGGGTGGCAGCGGGCAAGTGCAGCACCAACGACAGCCACACCTCGTGCTCGACAGAGCCGTGCACCACAAACACCACGTCGGGAGAGGCGTGGCCGGTGTACTCGAACGGCTTGTAGCTGGTGCCCACGACCAGGTTCAAGGCAGCAAGCAGGGCCTCGACGCGCTTGGCCACGGGGAGCAGCAGCAACAAGGACACGGCCGCCTGCAACTTGGCCGAGGCGGCAGCCAACTCGGTCTGGCTCAACACACCCGCGATCTTGCCCAGAGAACGCAAGAACAGCGGGCCGTCGTAGACGTTGACGGCGGGACCGGCGGCGGCCGCGAGGGCGAGCGTCAACAACAGCATGTGCTGGGCCTCGCGCGCCAGCAACAGCGTGAGCACCGGGTAGCCGAGAGCACGGGCGGCCAAGGTGGGGGACGTGTAGTCGGCCACAAGAGCGCCAGAGGTCTCGTCGTAGTCCAAGGCGGCCACGCTGAAGGCCAACGGAGCGGTGGTGGGGGCAGCCGCCAAGGTGGGCTGCATGTAGCGCCACGCGGAGCCGGGCACCAACACAGGGATGGGGGCAACGGTGGAGGCCGGGGACTGGGAGTGGTAGCCCAACAAGGCGTTGGCAGCGCCGCCTCTGACGTCGAGCTTGGTCAAGTTGGGCACGACGCCGTCCGCGTTGGTGCGGTGGAAGGTGCGCCACAACTGGATGGCGCCGTCGAGCAGCGCAGCACCTCCCGGGGCGGTGTAGGCAAACACCTTGGAGGCCAACAGGTACACCGTCTGGGCCACGAGGGTGTGGGGAGCGGCGTACGCCGCGCCGTGGAGGGCGCTGGGGTCGGCGGGAAGACCAAAGGCCGTGGAGGCGATGGGAGACAGGGCGTCCAGAGACACAGAGGCGTCGATAGTCATGGTGGGAGGAGGAGTGACGGAGGAGGGCCCTTGCTTTTTTTCCCCGGAGCGGCGCCACACCGCATGTCGCTGTGGCGCATGTGGCTGGTGTGTGCTTGCACGTGAAATCTCGCGATGAGCTGAAAAGCAACGGCGCAACGGCGGCGCGTGCACGTGATGGAGCCGGCACGTGAGGTGCACGTGTGTGTTTACGTAAGCGCGGCTTTTGCGCCATGCAGGTCACGCGTGTCTGTGCTGGTTTGTGCTGACGTCATTTCCCAGTGCGGGCATATCGGTTGCCGACATGCCGAATGTGCGCTTTGCAACGGGCCGGCGCCTGCATTCCCGGGGCAGGGAGAGAGCCTGCTCCGCGCCTGGCGCGGGCACGCGTGTGCAGCGTCTTTGCTGCCCCGGGTGCTTACGAACTGCGCCTTGTGCTGCAATACGCCGGCATTCCCGGCATTCCCGGCGTTTGCGGTGATTGCCCACCAAAAAGTCTTGTCGCTGCGGCAATGACGCACTATGCAGACGCAACGCAAACACCAACCAATCACCGGGCGACGTGCGGCTGCACAGCTGCGCCTTGTCGCATTTGCCCCCCGTACGTGACGTAGAATATAAAACCCGCTCAGTTGCCGGCACATCCCGCCCCCCAACCATGTCTGACTACAGCAAGGAGTACACGCCCGTATCCGTCGAGGAGATCCCGGCCCCCGTGACGTTGGGGCGCCGCCGGAAGCACAAGCCCCGGAAGGCTGTGGTGTTTGCAGCGTTTGCGGTGACCGCGGCGGCGCTGTTCTACGCTGGTCGCGTGTTTGAGGGCTCCCACCACCCGGGCATGTTCCACCCTCACGGTCGCCACGGCCATCACTACGGGGACATGCGTTCGTACGGCCACCACGATGAGGACTTCTACCCGCCGCCCCCGCCGCATGGTATGGACGAGGTGCACCACCGTGGCCACAGAGCTCACAAGCCCCACCACAAGTCCCACAAGCCCCACGAGGAGGAGATGCACGAGAGCGGCGACGAGAGCGGTGACGAGAGTGGTGACGAGAGCGACTGTGAGGAGCAGGTGCGCATGAGAGAGCACGGCAAGGACAAGGCCACGGGCCACCACGGCAAGGACAAGGTCACGGGCCACCACGGCAAGGACAAGGCCACGGGCCACCACGGCAAGGACAAGGCCACGGGCCATCACGGCAAGGACGTCCGCGAGAAGGGCGCTCGCGGAAAGAAGCCCCACCACACCAAGGACTTGAACAAGTGGGTCGAGTACCTCACGCAGGAGTTGGAAGCCACGAAGGAAAAGATCGCCAAGGCCGCCGCGGAGGCATCGGCCGAGGTGGTCACTTCCGTGGAGACCACCAAGGAGGACGTCAAGACTGCAGTGAAGGAAGCAAAGGAGGCTATTGCCAAGGAGGCTGCGTAAGCGTCTGGGACGCTGTTTATTGTTACTCAATTGATCATGCCAGAATAGACCCGCCGCAAACGGCGTCATGGGGACTGGGCGGCGCTGTCCATTCGTACACTCTTCTCACCCCCTCAGTGGTTCTCAAAGGGCTGCTTCCAGCCGAACCACACCTGGTAGTCCTTCTTGGCGTTGTACAAGATCCAGAACCACATCATGCCCCCAAGAGTCTTGGAGAGCACGCGGTGGTGCATGGCCACATGGGGCATCGGGAGAGGGCCAGAGCCCCTCGGGTACTTCACTGCGTGGCCGGCCATGAGAAGGAGTGGTGTGGAGGGAATAAGCCGAAAATGCGTGATGTTTTATTGGATAGACCTGCGCCAAACAGAGCAGCAGTCGGCACTTTGCCGAATCGGGAACACTTACCTTCCCGCCGTGGGTCCGTGTCTAGGCCGGCTTTGCCTCCCTGAACAAGATGTAGTAGTCGGGGGGGGTCTGGCGGCCACGGAGAACCCGCCCCTGTGGCGAGTGGTCAGCCACCACGTACCCCAACCGCATGTACCACTCGAGGGCCCGCTTGTTGGTGCCAAACACCGTCAAGGCCGAGCCCTGGGGGACGTACAACGGCGGCTGGTGCAAGCGCTCCACCACGGCGTGGAACCCCCCCATCAAGCACTGGCCCAACCGACACCCCTGGTACGGCGGCGCCACGTGGATCTCGTAGAGGTACATCACCTTCACCTGCTCCTCGTTGGTGACGAGGAACGAGCAAAAGGCCGCCACGTCGCCCAGCGCCGCGGTGTACCACACAAACACCAACCCCGGCTCCTCCATCTCTGCGTGCTTGTGTGTCTGCCACCCGGACCCCTGCACGGCGGTGTACAGCGCTCCGAGCGTGGCGTCCACCACCCGCACAAGCTCGTGCCGCGTTGCGTGGTTGAGCATGCTGGCCACCGCCACGGAGCGCCGGAGCGGCCCCTGGGCGGCCACCAACTCGCCCGGGAACACCTGGCGCGCACAGGCCTCCACCACGCGGCTGTGGGCCACCTGCGCGTCGCGGTCCTCCTCGTTCAAGTCGTCCTCCCACTTGGCCACCATGGCGGCAGAGCGCGCGTGGGGCGCGGGTGCAGGAATTGCCCTGCACGCTGGGGGAGACACTCATTTTTCGCTTCTCTCCACACCCAGCAACATGGCGATCGGAAACGTTGCCCGGCGGTTCGGCGTGCCGGTGAAGATTCCCGGCGGGTACTTCAACGGGCGGATGCTCCGCGACCACTTCAAGCGGCAGCTGGCGGCGGAGAAGGAGGTGGAGGTGAACGCGTTGCGGTTCATTGCGCGCAACACGACGTTGCCGCTGCGGGCCCGCATCCAGGCGCAGTTGCAGTTGGCGGCAATGCCCAAGTCGAGCCACGTCCAGATGGCGCGGAACCGGTGCACCTTGACCGGCCGGGGCCGTGCTGTGATGCTGGCGTTCCGGTTGAACCGGTTTATTTTCCGCGAGCACGCCAAGAAGGGCTGGTTGTCGGGCGTTGTGCGGGGCATGTGGTAGGCTGCCCGGGGGGCCGTATAGATGTACATACACTGAGACGCTGGGACGGGTAGTGTGTGGTTGGCTGGGCCATGCTGTGCGGCTGCTGTGGTGTGCGGCTGCTGTGCGGCTGGTGGGCACCAGGTTTGTGTCGCCTCATCTCCACCGGGTTCCAGCTCACCTGATCCATGGAAAAGTTTAGCACGTGGCGAGACAAGGCGACCGGGGTGGCGCCGTTCATCCCGGTGCTGCGGCCCAAGGTGCTGGTGCCGGTGCTCTACTCCACGGCGGTGTTCCGCACGGCGATGTTTGTGATCCGGCTCCCGTTCCTCGTGCTCGTGCTGGTGTTGTTTGCCGTGGTGCCGGTGCCGGTGGTGCGGCGGGTGTTGGCCAAGGCGCTCCTTGTCTTGTGCGGAATCTTCCGGGTAACGGTGGTGGTGGACGGGGTGAAGCGGTCGCAGCAGCGGGCTGCCAGGAAGCACCACCCGAACGACAACGACATTGTGGTGGTGAACTTCACGCTGCCGATCGATGCGTTGGTGTTGCAGTCGGTCACCACCAACCCGGTGTTTCTCGTCCCGGATGGGCGTGGCAAGTTGAGCCAGTACTCAGTGGCGGAGGTGTTTGTGGCGGCCTTGAGCCCGCCGGCAATGGACAGCAAGCGGCCGGCGGTGGAGTGGGCCCAGATGGCAGGCAAGGCGGTGTACGTGTTTGCCGAGGGCACGCCGCTGAACAACAAGGCGGTGCTTCCGTTCCCGCCAATGGCGCGGTTGCCGGTCACGCACAAGCTCAAGCGGATGGTGCTTCTGGTGGCGCCGCCCACGCTCACAACCCCGGTGCCGATGCCGGTGTGGCGCTACGTGTACCGGTTGGCGTCTACAATCACGGGAGCGGTGCTGGGACGGGTTGTGGAGTTGGATGTGGACGCCACGTGGCTCGGGATCCGCGACCTGTTTGAGCTGGCGCGGATGCCGTTGGCGGGACAGCAGGTGGGTGTGGCGGGCAAGTTGGCGTTTTTGGAGGCCTGGGGTAGTCAATAAAGAGTGGTCTGTGGAAGGGACTGAGGGTGGGTGGCGGTCGGGACACGTGACGGGTGGTGTGTGAGGGGATTGTGGGGGAGGGTGTTGTCGTGTTGGTGAAGACGATAAGTGTGTTTGGGAGGGGTAAGATATGCGGTGTAAAGTGCATGCATGGATGCGGGTGTGGCGAGCTGTGCTGGGCAGCGTGGTGAGGCTAGGCAGTGTGATGCGACGCTAGGCGGTGTGATGCGACGCTAGGCAGTGTGATGTGACGCTAGGCAGTGTGTTGCTGAACCGGACAGCGCCGTGCGGTGCAGTACCGGCCAACGCCACACCGTGCACCATCCCACCACTTGCTACATCTGTGTTTGGTGAACATCTCATTTGCTAATATACACGCCAGAAGGCGACCTGTAACAAACCCGTAACAGACTCGTGACTCCAACGCTTAGGCGGAGGAGGAAGAGTACTTGGTGACGGCTCTGGTACCCTCAGAGACGGCGTGCTTGGCCAACTCACCGGGCAAGATCAACTTGACAGCGGTCTGGATCTCACGAGCAGAGATGGTAGACTTCTTGTTGTAAGCAGCCAACTTGGACGCCTCGGTGGCAATCCGCTCGAAGATGTCGTTCACGAACGAGTTCATGATGGACATGGCCTTCTGGGAGATACCGGTGTCGGGGTGGGTCTGCTTCAAGACCTTGTAGATGTACAGGGAGTACGTCTCCTTTCTGGTCTTGGTCTTCTTCTTGGCCTCGCCAGAAGCGGTCTTCTTGGCGGCGGGCTTCTTCTCAGCGGGGGCCTTGGAGGCGGGCTTCTTCTCAGCTTTGGGGGCCATGGTTGATTGTGAAAGTTAGAAGTGAAGTTGACTCAAAGAAGAGAACTGTTGGTGGGAAAACAACTCAAGTGCTTTGGCGGGGGGGTGGGTGTTTATATACGCCGGCAAGCAGAGTGCGTGTGCGTTCGGGAAGAGCGATGACGCAGGTGTGGTGTTTGTTTGGGGCGGCGGAGCGTGTGGGGCAGCGTGTGCGATGCGTGTGTGCAAGGCCGCTTTGGGTGGCAAACACGGGGCGCGCCGGCAGGGTAACCCGTGCGCGGTTCCAGGTGTACGCGGGAACGCGTGTGGCGTGCGTTTGCGTGGGCACGCTAGCGTGCGCTATCGTGCAGCAGCGTGCATATTCGGCCTCAGTACGCACCAGCACGTAGGTTCACCTGGGCACGCGCGTGTGTGTGCGTGTGGGAACCGGCGCTGGCGCACACGCCCCCACACACGCCGCGCGTTTGCCCCCGTGCCGCGCACAACCGGTTCTGCAACTCCAGCTGCTGAGTATATAAACGTCAGCACATCTGCCCCGAACCTTGGTTTTGTTCCTTTCCCACCAAGTCTTCTCCTCCGAAGAATAAATCCAAGTGAAACTTTCACTTTTGGCTCCCCTCTACTCAAACTACACTCAAACTTTCAACAATGTCTGGTGGCAAAGGTGGCAAGGCCGGTTCCTCTGAGAAGGCCTCTACTTCCCGTTCTTCCAAGGCCGGCTTGACCTTCCCGGTCGGCCGTGTGCACAGACTCTTGCGCAAGGGCAACTACGCCCAGCGTGTGGGTTCTGGTGCCCCCGTGTACCTCACCGCCGTGTTGGAGTACCTCGCTGCCGAAATCTTGGAGTTGGCCGGTAACGCCGCCCGCGACAACAAGAAGTCGAGAATCATCCCCAGACACTTGCAGTTGGCCATCCGCAACGATGAGGAGTTGAACAAGTTGTTGGGTCACGTCACCATCGCCCAGGGCGGTGTGTTGCCGAACATCCACCAGAACTTGTTGCCCAAGAAGTCTGCCAAGACCGCCAAGGCCTCCCAGGAGTTGTAAGGAGCTGGCGGATCGCCGTGTATACTAGTCAATGTCAGGGTTATATGAACCAGTTCTGAGTAGCTCTCCACGCGCGGTGTGCGCACGTTCCCGGCGCGGTACACGCACGTCCTCAGCGCGCGGTGCGCGCACGCCCGCCCACCACGTGACGACGCAGCCCGGCATCGCACAGCCGCGGTTCCTTGGCGTCTGGCGCATCCGTCGTTTCTTGGCATCCTGCACGCGCCCAACCGCCGCCCCCGATTGGCTGGTGATTGTGATCACGTGCATAACATCGCTTTGATTTGTGCTGATAACGCCCGTGCGCTGCAACGTCATGCACAACTTGCCAACTGGCGTGAACCTTCGCCCACGCTCCACCGCACAAGCGCCTTGACACACGCAGGCGCACGGAAACGGCGCCGGATCCCCTCCCGCGCGTGTACCCGCCCGCCCACGGAATCTGCCTGCTACCACCCTCCGCTTGCCCGCTGTCCCACCCTTCCTCTTCCCGAGGCCTCTCGCGCAGATCTCGCTCAGACGCACTCCGAAAACTCTGCCCGCCCGCAACAGCACACACACGCCCCTGCGCATTCTTCCCCGTCTTTGCACCTTGGCAACCAGCTAACGCAGCTCCGTCATTCTCCGATCGCCAAGTCCCTGTCCCCTATCGCACCACAAAACCTTGGCGCGCAACTTCGACACTACATATACCTTGCCCTACCGCCTTCCTCCTCAACCACTCCCCGCAACCCCCCCTGCTTCTCCTCCCCAATGTCATCGCACGTGTATGACAACCTGAAGTTCGACCTCGAGCAGGTGCTGATGCTCTCCGCCGCCCTGGCCCTTATCTGGATCATGGTCCCCGGTCTCGGCTTCCTCTACTCGGGCCTCACCCGCCGCAAGAGTGCTCTCTCGATGCTCTGGACCTGTATGATGTCCTCCATGGTGGGCATCTTCCAGTGGTACTTCTGGGGCTACTCGCTCGCCTTCCTGCCCTCCGCCCCCACCTCCTTCATCGGCAACATGCACTACTGGGGCTTCCGCCACATCATGCACGGCGAGTCCGACGAGCTGACCTACCCCTCGATCGTGTTTGCCATCTTCCAGATGCAGTTCTCGCTCGTCACGCTTGCCATTGTTGCCGGCGCCACCACCGGCGAGCGCGGCCGCTTCCTCCCCGCCATGGTGTTCCTCTTCTTCTGGGCCACCGTGGTCTACTGCCCTGTCGTGTACTGGGTCTGGAACGCCAACGGCTGGGCCTACAAGTGGGGCGTCTTGGACTACGCCGGCGGCGGCCCGGTCGAGATCCTCTCCGGTTTTTCTGCCTTTGTCTACTCCTACTTCCTCGGCCAGCGCCGCGACCTGCGCTTGTACCAGTTCCGCCCGCACAACATCTCCTTCATCGTCATCGGCGTCCTGTTCCTCTACCTCGGCTGGTTGTTCTTCAACGGCATGCTGTGTCTCGCCGTGCTGGGCAAGGTGCCCTACTCCATGATGAACACCCACATCCTGGCTGCCTTCGGGGCCATCACGTGGTGCGTGCTTGACTGGCGCTTGGAGAGAAAGTGGTCCATGGTGGCCATGTGCTCCGGCTGCATCCTGGGTCTCGTGGCCGCCACTCCTGCCTCCGGCTGCATCCCCCTCTGGGCCCTGGTCATCTTGGGCGTGGTGGCTGGTGGTGTGTGTAACTTTGCCACCGCCCTCAAGTACTTGGTCAAGGTGGACGACCTGCTCGATGTGTTGGCTGAGCACGGCATTGCTGGTGTCATTGGCCTCGTCTTCAACGGCCTCTTTGGCGATGCCGACGTCATCGGCTACGACGGCGTGACCGAGCACGCCGGTGGCTGGTTGAACCACAACTACCGCCAGTTGGGCTTGCAGATTGCCTATATTCTTGCCTGTATCGGCTACTCGCTGGCGGTGCTGGCCGTCTTGTGCTTTGCCATCGACCACATCCCCGGCTTGCACCTCCGCGTGCTGGTTGACGGCGAGGAGAACGGTGTTGACGAGGACCAGATCGGCGAGTTTGCCTACGACTATGTGGAGGTGCGCCGCGAGTTCAACGACTGGGGCAACCGCGGCGAGCAGCCCGAGACCGACACCGCCGTCTCCACCGGCGCCCAGAAGGGCGAGGTCGTCTCGGAGGAAAAGGGTCCCCAGGCAACCCACGAGGTGGTGGAGGGCCATTCGCCCGTGGCCTCGCTGGTGCAGGACGAGACCGAAAAGGCCAAGTAAGGGCCAGCGCCCCCTCCCTCTGCCGTGCACTCTTGCCGTGCACTCTCGCGACAGGCTCGCCCTCCCCACCTGCCCTACCCGCTACCCAGTCCGCAACAGGACTGACGTTTATAATTGCACGTTTTAGATACGCTGGCTGCCGCATGGCTAGAACATGTCCTCGTCGTCCCCGCCGACGTCCTCTTCGGGTGCGTCGGGGATCTGAAACCCTTCCTCCGTCGAGTACAAGATCTCCTGAATCAGCCCCAACAACCCCTCGGCCGAGGGAGGCTCCACGTTGGGATCGCTGGCGTTTTGGTACAACACCTCAATGTCCCGCAACTTGTTGAAGTAAAAGTTGCGTTCCGTCTCCAAGCCGTCCGCCGTGCGGTGGTACTCTTCCAACTCCTCCGTCATCAGCTGCATCCGTGTCCGCAACTCCTCTAGCTCGGCTTGGAGCTTTTCGTTCTGGGCCACCACTGCCGGCGGCACGCTCACAGACGCCGGACGCGTGCGTGGAAGGGCAGAGCTCGAGTCGCCCGGCCGCTCGACCTGCTGCCGAGACGCCAGGCGCGAGGTGCTGGTCCCAGAAGACACCAGCCGCCGGGTGGCGGCACCCGTGGCGAGCGAGGGGCCGCTGCCCGAAGGCGTGCGCGATCCACCCATCACCGCCCGGCGAGCGGCCGGAGTAGAGGCTGCAGTCGTGGCAGTGGCCGCAGAACGGGCAGGCACGCGCCCCCCAGCAGCCGGTCTGGCGGCTCCCGCACCCAGCACCCGTCTCGCGCTGGCGTCGTACTCGCTCGTGTCCTTGTTCTCCATCCACCATTTCTTCATCCACTGCAAAAACTCCAAGTTGTCCTGGAACCGGCACTTGACAAGACGCTCCACCACCACGGTCTTGTCGATGCGGTGCTTGAGAAACGCCAGCTGGAGCACCTTGAAGTTGGCGAGATACTGGTACTCCTGCTGTGCATTGAACTTGACCTTGCTCATGGGAAGGTCGCCGTACACGCTGTCGACAATCTGGCAGTAGGCGGCACCGGTGCCGCACTGCTCCACCTTGGCGTACTGGAGATCAAGCGTCTCGTTGAGCCAGGCAAGAAGCTCGGTCCGCGATTCTCCCGACATGGTGCTAGCCGATCTGCTGGAAACAACCGCGCGCGTTTGTTTTGCTCGCTTGCAAGGTTTCAAAACGCCTGCATGGATGCCTGCGGCTGGCGGCATGCGTTAGCTATACACACGGGACAAGACACGGAGCCGCAGCTCGAAGGTGTCCTTGTCCAAGTAGCACCCCTTGAGCCAGCGCTCGTTGGTGGCGCTGGTGTCAAACGCCTGGCGCGCGTGCAACACGCGCCGGTTGTTGAACAAGACCGCGGTGCCCTCCGGCGTGCGCATCACGAACTGGTTGCGCGGGTCGTTGACAAAGTCGCCAAACATCCGGAGACCTCTACAGAAGGCGTCGTACTCGCGGGTGGTTTCCGCGTCGGGCGTGCTGCCGGCAAACGCCGCGGCAGGGTGTTCGAAAGGCGCCTGGAACGGCGGCGAGTAGTTCACGTGGTCGATCTCGCCGTCCGGACCCTCCACCACCACGGGCCGGGCGTAAAAGTAGTGCTGGTGCTCGTGGTTGTAGTGGTAGTTCACCTTCACCGAGAGCAAGGCCCGGTATGCCTCCGGGTCGGTGTGTTTGACGTGCGCGGCGGCGGCAAACAGGTCGGCAAACACGTTGTCCCCGCCCGCGGTCCGGTTCTGCAAGGCGTGCAAGATCTGGATCCCCGGCACCAGCTCGTAGTAGCACAAGTCCATGTGCAACGGGAGCTCGACCAGCGTGTAGGCAATGTTTTTGGCCTCGGGCACCACCACCACGTCAAAAAGACGGCCGTAGAAGGTTTCGCGCACATACCCCACGCGCTCGGCAATCGTCTCCACCAACCACTGGCCCTGCGGGGTCTGGTGGTTGGCCGGGTCGGGAATGTTGTTGACAAACACCAAGCCGTACTCGTACAACCCGGCAAGCACCTTGTAGAGACACCGGTCCAGCTCCATGTACTCGGCATAGTCCACCTGCAGCACCAATTGCGGTGCCACTGCGCGGTAGCGGTCGTTGTCCCACAAGCGCTGCTGGAGGTGCTGGAACCCTCGTGCCCGGACCGGGGCAAACAGGCGGTGGAAAAACTCGGGCGGGTACACCAGCTCGGTGCCGTCGTTCCAGGACACTTCCAACAGCCCGTTGCGCACCACGGGGGGAGCCCGCGGCTGGATGTCGGCGCGGATGCCGGCGGTGGTGAAGGTTTTCTGGAGGGAGTGCGGGTCGATCAGCAGGCCAAGCACGGGACAGGCGTCGCGGAGAAAGTGGTGGTGGAACGTCTTGGTGGCATTGGGCCCCACCTCCACCGTGAGGTGGGAGGGCGTGCACCCGCGGACGGAGAGGCGGCGGACTAGCGGGCCAATCATGGGTGGTGCGATGCAGGGTGTCGTGGCTGGACCAAAAACGCCGTGCCGACAGTGTGGGGTGCGGCAACGCCGGTTTTTCCGCGTGGGGTAGTTTTTACCGCGCATAATGTTGTCGTGTGAGGCAAGCCGACAACAGCGTTTTTTGGCAGTGCCGTGACCAGAGTTGTTGGGGAAACACCCACGGCGGCGATAGGGGTGCGGGGAGCACGCGGGGAGCGGCACCCGGCGCCCTGCTGCGTCTAAACTCCGAGGAAAAAGGCCTCAAAGCGTGACTTCCACGCGGTTTCCATGCAGCAAGGTGCAGACTCCGAGAAAAACGCCTTGGTGATCGGCACCCTGCCCTGCACCCCGCACGCGCCCTCGAGTCCTTGCGCCGGCTGTCGCCACCCCAGTGTTTGCCCAGACCTACGCAGTGCTTATCGGTGTTGGGTTTGGACCGGCGCTAGCCGCCAGCAGCCAGCCCTGCACAGGTCATCGGTTGTAAGCCGCGAGATGCCTGGTGACGTCACGGCACGTCAAAGAGCAACTCTTGCCAGCAGCCGCAACCTCACGCCGGGCGGCTGCCCACCGCTGCACATTCCGCCCGGCCCGCCCCGCAGCATCCTCGCACAGAGCCTCTGCCCGTCTGGGGCAAGCATCGCCGCGACGTGCCACTGCAGGACCCAACACTTGGCGGCTGCAGGAACGCGGGGCTGCGCTTAGCCCCGAGGCCTCGGGCCGGGATTACTAATGACCCCCGCACCCAATCTGCTTCCCCGCCCGAGCGGTCACACACGCAGCAGCACCCGTGGCCCTTTCCGCGCGGGTTGTTCCGGCTCCTGCCCTCAACCAGCTCCGTTGCCTGCCACACTCGGTCCAGTGTCTCCGTATGTGCATGGCTCGTGCGTGGACACACGCATTATCGCGCACACACGAGCGCTCCGGACGCACCTGGTGCAGCATGCATACAGACACGCATGCACGCCGCATGTGCCCCGCGCCCGTATACCTGGCGCTTCCGGTGCTTGCCACTCCACCTTCATGCGCGGTTAACACATAGCTGCAGCCAGACGACGCCCATTCCCCTTCACTGCACCCGGAACCAGGCCCAGCACGCCGACGCGCATGCTGCATGTCCCTGCACCCGGCACGGCCACGGCACCCAGACGGCGTCAATCTCAGGCGCTGCACCCCACAGATGCAGCTCCCCAAGGTCCTGGCGCGCCCTCGCAGCAACTCCGGCGGGCGCCCGGCGCAGGGTATAAATAGCACCGTGTCCCGCTCCGAATTGCAACCCCCACGTCTCCAGCCATGGCCACCAACCCTCCATCTGGACCCGCCGCTCCCGCCGGCGGGATGTTTGAGCACACCAACTCGCTGCTGAGCATCGAGGAGAAGAAGCAGCTCGGCGCCGCCGACCTTGAGGAGGACCTCGCCAACTTGGACTTTACCAAGGCCGGCGGCGAGGACGCGGCCAACGTGTTGCAGCAGTACTCCCAGGACCAGGTGATGCGCATGGGCCGCCACTACGCCCAGAAGTACGGCATGGACGTGGAGTTGTTTGCCCGGGCTGCTGCCGTGGCCCGCGACCCCACCGGCTTCAACCTGATGGAGTTCCTTCTGGAGGACGAAAAGTTGGGCTTGCACAAGGAGGCCACCCAGAAGTGGTACATCCCTGCCAAGTTGTACTGGCTTGTGGCTGCCTGTTCAATGGCTGCCGCAGTGCAGGGCATGGACGAGTCCGTCATCAATGGTGCCAACTTGTACTGGCCCCAGGAGTTGGGCTTGGGCGGCGGCACCCGGCGCGACGAGTGGCTCGAGGGGTTGGTGAACTCCTCCCCCTACTTGTGCTGTGCCATGATCGGCTGCTGGTTGACCGAGCCGTTGAACAAGTGGCTCGGCCGCAAGAAGACCATCTTCTGGACCTGTGCCTGGTCCGGGCTTGCCTGTTTCTGGTCCGGCTTTGTCAACAACTGGTACCACTTGCTCATTGCCCGTTTCTTCCTCGGCTTTGGCATTGGCCCCAAGCTGAGCACCGTGCCCGTGTTCAGTGCCGAGTGCGCGCCTGCCAAGATCCGTGGCGCTCTTGTGATGATGTTCCAGATGTGGACGGCGTTCGGCATCATGTTTGGCTACGTCATGTCGTTGGCGCTCTTCCGGGTGCCGGACCACGGCATTGCCAAGGGCTTGGCCTGGCGCTTGATGCTCGGGTCGGCCTTGATCCCGGCCGTGTTTGTGTGTCTCCAGATTCCCTTCTGCCCCGAGCTGCCGAGATGGTTGATGGGCAAGGGCCGCCACCTCGACCTGTTCAAGGCGTTGCAGGAGTTGCGCTGTGACGACATCATTGCCGCCCGCGACTGTTTCTACCAGTACGTCTTGTTGCTGGAGGAGGAGGCGTACTCCGGCGTGCCGCTCTCCACCCGCATCAAGGAGATGGTGAGCGTGACCCGCAACCGCAACGGTCTCATTGGCTGCACCATCGTCATGTTCATGCAGCAGTTCTGCGGTGTGAACGTGATTGCGTACTACTCCAGCTCCATCTTTGTCGAGGCCAACTTCAGCGAGCGTGACGCGCTCATTGCCTCGTGGGGCTTTGGCATGCTCAACTGGGTGTTTGCCCTTCCGGCGTTCTACACCATCGACAAGGCCGGCCGCCGCACCTTGTTGCTCATCACCTTCCCGCTCATGGGCTTGTTTTTGCTCATGGCCGGCTTCTCCTTCTGGATCCACGAGGACCAGCGCGACGCCCGCGTGGGTGTGGTGTCGCTCGGCATCTACTTGTTCACCATTGCCTACTCGTCGGGCGAGGGCCCGGTGCCCTTCACCTACTCCGCCGAGTGCCACGCGTTGAGCGTGCGCGAATTGGGCATGCTGTGGGCCACGGCCGTCTGCTGGTTCTTCAACTTTGTTCTTGCCTTGACCTGGCCCTCGCTCAAGCGCGCCTTCAAGCCGCAGGGAGCCTTTGGCTGGTACGCGGCGTGGAACTTTGTTGGCTTCTTCCTCGTCTTGTGGTTCCTTCCCGAGACCAAGGGCTTGACGCTCGAGGAGTTGGACGAGGTGTTCCTGGTGCCCATGTGGGAGCACGCGCTGTACCAGAACAAGTGGATGTGGAACGGCGTGCGCCGCTACATCTTCCGCCAGGAGGTGCCTGCGTTGCCCCCGTTGCACGCGCGCCACCGCACCGCCATCAAGGGCGCCACCTGGGACGACAAGGTCGAGACCGAGCACGTGGAGTAGCGGTGCTGCTGGCCTCAACACGGCCACCCCCCGTAGTTTTGTGTTTGTTAATCCACGTTGAGTGTGACGCAGCGCACATGCAAGCGCATCTGCACTCCACAACGCCCTTGCATGGGACCACGCAAGGATCTCAGCCCCGTTTTGTTTTTCCGCTCGCTTCCCCTCGGCCGAGCCAAGCAACCACCCATGCTCCTTACACGCGCTCTCCTGACGACCGCCCTTCCGCGCGTGCTCCTTGTTGGGTCTGGCGGCGTGGGCACCGTGGCCCTGTACCTGCTCTGGTACAACCGCAAGTGCGAGGTCACCAGCGTGCTCCGGCTGCTGTACACCCACGTGCGCAACCACGGCTTTGACATCCGCAGCGTGGACTACGGCAGAGTTAGTCAGTTTCGTCCGCACCACATTGCCCCGCTGGTGGAGGCAGCCATGGCCCAAAACGGTCCGTTCGACTACGTCGTGGTGACCACCAAAAACATCCCCGACGTGGAGCCCGTGGAGGACATGATTGCCCCCGCCATGGCGGCCACACTGCTGGGCCCCACCACCGCCGTCTTGATCCAGAACGGCCTCGACATCGAGCCGCCGGTGGTGAGGCGGTTCCCTGGCCACACCGTGCTCCTGGGCGTGCTGATGGTGCTGTCCACCCAGCACCACGGCCGCGTGAGCCACACCTACCCCGAAAAAGTGCTGATTGGCTACCACGACAACGGCGTGGACTCCGCAGAACACCAGCAGCGGGTGGCGCAGCTGTTCATCGACTTGTACTCCACCGACCGCAACCACATCAGCTACTCCCCGCTGGTCCGCACTGCGCGCTGGGCCAAGCTCGTCTACAACGCCAGCTTCAACCTGGTGTGTGCCTTGACCCAGCTCGACACCGGCCGCATGGTGCTTGCCGGCAACTTGGAGACGTTGATCAAGCCCATCATGCACGAGGTGGTGGAGTTGGCGCGGCTCGACGGCTGCGTCCTTCCTGCCTCCACCATCGACGACATGCTCCGCAGCACCGACGAGGACGACGCGTGGTACGAGCCACTGATGCTTGTCGACGCCCGCAACGGCCGGCCCATGGAGGTGGAGGCCATCTTGGGACTGGGCGTGCGGGTTGCCGACCGCGTGGGCCACCCGGCCCCCACTCTCCGGCTCGTGTACCAGTTGTTGCGGAGCGTGCAGTACAAGGTGCTCGAGGACCGCGGGGTGTACGTGTTGCCCAAGCAGCGTCCTGCCTCTGGCAGCTACGAGCAGTTCCGCAAGCCCTAGGCAAACTGTAAATACAGGACGCGTCTGTTTGACGCGTTGCGCCCGCACTCTGCTCTTCATGCCACCGCAGGAGCTCTTTTCCAACTCGTGTCGCGTGGGCTACCTGTTGTCGCAGCACCGGGCTGTGGCGGCGTCGACCACCGGGCTTGTGCGCACTGTGCTGCTTGCCGGGGCCTCGCCCCCCGTCACCGGCGACATTGTGGCCGACCTCACATGTCTTGCCATCTCACCCAGCGGCGGCCGCGCCGTGGCCACCAGTGCCGGAGGCGAGGCGTACTTGGTCGACTTGACTGCTGTTGGCTCGGGGACAGGCGACATCAAACTCACACGGCTGGCACTCCCGCTCCGCACAGCGGTGTTCACCCACGGCGACACCCGCTGCGTGGTGGGCGGCGACGACAACGAGTTTGTGCAGGTGCGGCTCCCCGAGAGCAGCGACCTGGTGCCGGAGCAGCTGCGCCCGGCCACCACCACACCCCTTGCAGACCTGTGCACCGGAGTGCTGTACACACCGCACGGCGACCGGCTTGCCGTGTCGCTTGCCAACGGCGATGTGGCCATGTACTCGCTCTCCGCCGAAGAGCCCCGGCTCGACACCACCTTGCCCAAGGCAGTGGTGGGGTACATTTTCCCTGATCCCAGCGAGGAGGAGGCTGGAGAGGTGCCGCCCTGCACCGCTGTGACGTGGGACCCCCACGGCGAGCTATACGCCTTGTGCCGGCCGTCGTTGGCAGTGTGGGTCTACCTGCGGGCCCACGACCATGTGCTGTCGATCGAGGTGGGAGAGCAGGCGGTGGACCTCCAGTGGTGTCCATGGGGGCCGTTTCTCGCAGTGGTGGCCAAGGGCGGGAACGTGGGTGTGTACAAGGTGGAGGCGCGCGGCACGAAACACCGGGTGGTGCACGAGGGCATGCTGGCGCCCGGGCCCACAAACCTTGCGTGGACCAAGCTGGAGTCGGGCGAGATTGGTCTTTTGGTCGGCCACCAGCTGGGCCAGATGACGGTCTTGGCAGGCGTGGTGGAGGAGGACGACGAGGAGGGTCCTGTTCCCGACACAGCAGCGTCCTTGTTTGTTGACGACGAGGCAGACCTGGACGTGGAGGAGGCCAATGCGGACGACGTTCTTCTGGAGGGCTCCATGGAGGACGGGTTTGTGATTGACGATGACGGCCGGGGCTACGCCGAACCCCCCAAGCGCAGCTACGACGAGTTGGCAGAGGAAATGACCCGGTCCAAGCGGCGGCCTATTGCTGCTCCGCACGCGGGGCCCGTGGCGGCCCCGCTCAAGCCGTACCTGCCTGGAGCCACGCCGTGGAACAACGCACACCGCCGCTACCTCACGCTCAACTCGGTGGGCTACGTCTGGAGCGTGCGGGCAGAGGACGAGTCGCTGCAGCTGGTGACGTGCACCTTCTTTGACCGCAGCGCCCACACCGAGTACTACTTCCAGGACCACGACGGCTATGACCTTGCAGCCTTGACGCTGTCGGGGTGTCTCTATGCCCGCAGCGCCTCGCGCCCACAGCCCAAGGTGTACTTCCGGCCCCACGCCTCTCTGAGCCGGGTGGAGCCGTGGCTGCGGCAGATCCCGCCAGTGGCAGGACCCACGATCCAGAGCGTGGCGCTCAGCGACCGCGTGGCGGTGGTGGCCACGGCGCTGGACTACGTGGTGGTGTACTCGGTGTACGGCCAGCTCACAGACATGTTCAAGGCAGACGGTCCCGTGGTGGCATGTGCATGCGACCCCTCGGGTGACACGCTCTTGTTGGTGTACGGAGGCAGCAGCGACATGCGCTATGCCGTGTACGACCATGTGGAGCAGCGGTTTATCCAGCGGGGGCTCCTGCTCCCGGTGCCGGCTGCGGTGGCCGGGGCGCCTCTCCGGGGGTTGTTTTTCAACGACATGGGCGACCCGTGTGTTGTTGGGCATGACCACGTGCTTCTCGTGCTCAACCGGTGGCGCGAACCGCACCAGGCGGTGTGGACACCGCTTCTCGACACACGACACGCGCTCGAGACGCACGTGGGGGCCAAGCAGCTTGCTGCGTGGCCGGTGGGCATGTACGGCCTGCTGTTTGTGTGTATCGGTGTGCGGATGGACAGCGGCGGGTTCCCCGGGTTCCCGCTCCCCGCCACGACGGAGTTGGAGGTGCGCATTCCGCTCAGCAACTCCACCGAGGCCGACCCGGAGGAGGAGCTTGTGCGGGCCCGCACGCTCGGCGAGTTGGTGAGTGCAGGCGTGGGGGCGGCGGAGAGCGCGCCCGCCGAGTGGCAGGACCGGCTTGGCGACCACGCGGTGGCCTACGACCGTGCTGCGTTGCAGTTGTTCATTGCCGCGTGCCAGGACACGCAGACCGCACGCGCTGTGCTGGTGTTGGCCTTGCTTCGCGACGACCGCAGCTTGAGTGCGGCCGGCAAGATTGCCGAGCGTTTCGGCTACACCAAGCTTGTCACGCGCATTGCACGCATGCGCGAGGAGATGATGGCCGAGTCGTAGTCTAAGCCCCTTTCATCTGCACCTTCCCACTAACTGTTTGTGGATGGCGCCCGAGGGATGCGCCACCCCCGAGTGGCTCCACCCGTTGAGCGACGCGGAGCTTCTCCCCCGGTTGCAGCTGTGGACGCTGCGCGAGCTGCGCGAGCTGGCGGGTGTGGGGGAGGACCGCGGGGCCACGTATGCCTACGACACGGTGGTGGAGAACCAGCGGGGCATGTTCCTCTTTGGATACGCCATGTTCCTGGCGCACCAGCGGTGGCGGGCGTTTGACCCTCCCGCGTTCCAGGTGGTGCGCAACGACCTGGAGCTCCCGGTCCCCCTTGCCCACGGCGCACACGAGATCACACAGATCCCTCTCCCCGACTTGGGCTGGGAGTGGGAGTGGCCCGAGTGGCGCGTGCTCATGGCGGGCGAGGTGGACGAGCACGGCTGGTGCTACCTGGCCGTGCGATTCCAGTCCAAGCACTGGAGCGGGCGCTACCGGCTTGGCCGCTTTGTGCGGCGGCGCATCTGGACCCGCTTGCGGGTCCGCCACGGTCTGGGCTGCGACACGCGCAACCTGTCCGCGGTGCTGCGGGTCTCGTCGGCACGCAAACGCGACCGCTGGTTGGGGCTGGTGACGCGGGTGCGGCGCAAGCACGTGGCCACCCACGGAGCCATTGCCATGTCCGACAACGACGATGCCAGCGAGGTGGCCAGTTTGGCGAGCTCGCAAATGTCCATTCTGCTGCTGTCGCCCCAGCCGCTTTCGCCGCTGCCCGAGACGCTCCCGCCGCTCCTGTTCCCGGAGCTTGTGGCTCATTTGCAGCTGCTCCCGTTGGACCGCATGCGCACCCAGGTCCTTGTCCAGCAGCTTACCTCCATCGACGACTCGCGGCTTGCCGCCGTGAGCCAGGTGCCTGCTCTCCAGGAGCTTCTCGGCACGTACACCTACGACCTCCTGCGGAACACACTACCCCCGCTCCTCCAGGACGCCACGCGCCACCTCGCCAACCGCGCGCTTGTGGAAGAGCTCCTCGAGAACGTGCTCCTCCTCACGAGCCCCGATGCCTGACTGCTAGATGTCTGTATGGAGAATAAAAAATGTCGGCACACACCTCCACCAACCGCTTGCGACTCCTCCTCATGGCGGCGAATCTACAGCAGGACATTGCCGCGTGTTTCAACCACATTGCCGAGCCGCTCGACAGCGTGGCCAAGTGTCTTGAGGCGAGTTCCGAGCCTGCCGACGCCTTGGACAGCCGGCTCAGGACACAGCTTGCGCACTTGGAGCAGCTCCGGGACCACGTGAAGCAGTGGCACGTTGGTGCCGACGTGCGCGAGAAGATCACCGCCTCCTCCGAGCCCCGTTCCAGCGACATGGACATTCTCAAGCTGTTGAAAAAACCTCCGAAGAAGCAGCACGCCAAGTTGCTCTCGCGGCGGGTGTTCAGCGAACTGGCTCCGCCGCTGCTGTCCGCCTTTGACGAGCCCGAGCAGGAACCACGC
Organism: Limtongozyma cylindracea; assembly: GCA_030572215.1. NCBI lineage: Eukaryota > Fungi > Ascomycota > Pichiomycetes > Serinales > Debaryomycetaceae > Limtongozyma > Limtongozyma cylindracea. The sequence goes on from JAJLZO010000167.1 coordinate 112,726, forward strand.
ACCGCTCCGCCGCAGCAGCCGTCGCGTGTCCGCATCCTGGTGGCTTCTGGCGGCACGCTTGCTCGCCACCAGAGCTCTTCGCCGCTGCCGGTGCTTGCCAGTTCCATTCTTCGCCCTGCCGCTCCGCCAGCCAAGCCTGCGCTCAAGTGGGCGGCCGCGGCCGCCGCCGGCTCAAACATGGGCACGCCCACGCTCCCACCGGTTCTGCCGGCAGTGCCGCCGCCTGCGCCGGTGCTGGCACCCAGCGAGCCGGCGTTCACGCCAGCCCAGGCGATACCTGAAGAAAACGAGCCGGCCGAGGACACAGAGACCGTGCCTGCAGCAGCAGCGGCCCCACAACCCCCCCAGCCTGTGGCTGCCCCGGAGGTGGTGACGGCCCTGGAGACCGTGCCTCGGCTGCAGCCCACAGCGCTGTTGTTTGCGGACCCACCGCTTGGCCTGTTGCTCCCCAACGAACTTGCCCTTGTACTGGACGCAGCCATGACTCTGCTTCCACCAGGCATCCAGGCCATGGTGGCCGAACGTGTGTTTGTGGCGGCGTGCGAACAGCGACACTCCTCGGAGCTCGTGGAAGGGTGCGTGCCGTACAACTGGGCCTACGTGCCCTACCGGTTCCTGCAGCTTCCGCTCGAGTTGCCCGCTGGCTACCATCCCAGCACCGACCTTGTCTTTTACGCCGGCAAGTGGAACGCTCTTCGCGGCGCGCTTGCCGGGGCACCGGTTCCGCCGCTGTGGACCCCTGACCTGCCCGACACGTTGGTGGCGCTCTTCTTTGGCTATTACTACAGCCTCACGCGGCCCGAGAAGCGGCTTGCAGCGGAGTTGCTTGCCAAGGCCGGCTGGATCTTGAACAACAACCGCACGTGGTTCCAGCGGGTGGGCCAGGCCCAGGCCATGCCCGGGTTCGAGGTGGGCAACTACCGCATGTTCGATGTCGCCAGCTGGAACGTGGCCGAGCGGCCCAACTTCAAGCTTGAGTATGATTCATCTCCCGAATTAACGATGTAAGCGGGCCCGTACGCCTCCACCCACGGTCTCTACGCCATGTCTGAGTCGAGAGTCTCGTAGCTCACCCCTCTGCGGGCACTCCGGGTGCGTGAGCGCTGGTGCTGTGGCAGTGTCTGTCCCTGGTGCCTTCCCAACCGGGCAATCAATCGCCGAACACTGGAAACGCTGGTGTCCGGATCCGAGTTCTCTGTGTCCTCGCGCTTGTGCAGCGAGGCGTTCTCACGCACAAACGCGGCAAGGTCCTCGAGCTCGGCGTTGCTGACCGGGTGGAGGTCCGGATACAACACGTTGATCACATGCACGTCGAGTGAGTACACGCGGGGGCACCGCAACTCCATGGCCGCCCGGACCTTGGCGTTGGCAATGTCTCGAAGACCGGCCCACGGCATCTGTGTGTTGCTGCACACAGCAAGCGCCGCCGCAAACCGAGAGGCGGTGTCCGGAGAACGGCTGGTCGTGACTTCCACCACCGAGGGCATCGACACGGCAGAGAGCGTTTCTGTTGTGGACGAGACGGAGATGGCACTGGCGGCGTGCAGCAACCCTGCTGCGTCCTTGGCTGCGTCCCTGGCCTCGTCCTTGGAGAGCGCTGCCGGCTCCATCTCGATCATCTCCACGTCGCTGTCTTCCTTAGCCTCGTTCTCGCACGCAGAAACACCCCTACTCTCGTCGCGCTGTTGGTGGTGTAACCCTAGAAGCGTCTGCTGCAACTGAGTGCGGTAGTTCTGCGCCTCCTCCTCCTTGAATGGCACGCTGTCCTGGGGCGCACCGGTGCTAAACGGCCGCCGCCGGTCCCCGTCCCAAAAGCCCAACACCTGGTCGGGAGCGCTGAGGAACTTGTTCACGTTGTAGATCACGTGGATGCCACAGTCGTTGAAGTTGGGCTGGGGCCGCACCGCGCCCTTGCGGATGGAGATCTGGTACAGTGCATCCAAGATCTCAAACCCGTACCGCGCCTTGATGTACAGCGTGAGGAAGCGGCGCAACGGGGTGCGGAGATTGCGGTGGTCCTGGTCAAGCAGGTCCACGATGTAGATGGTGGCCCGCGGAAGGAGCCGTTTCATCTCGCGGCGCACCTGCACTGGCGCGTCCAGCCGCACCTTTTTGTTGCGAAGGGGGGCAGATGTGAGCGGAATGAGACCCACGTTCTGGGTCGGGTCGGGGGGCGGCCCTTCGGCGTCGGGTGATGCCGGCGGCGGATGGAGCTCCTCCGTTTCGACAGAGCCCTGAGCAGCGGATATGGGCGAGTGGCTGTTGAACCGATGCATGCGAGCCTTGAGTCGCTCGTACTCGGGCGTGCGGTCTGCCGTTTCGAGCAAGTTTGGCAAGCCCACCATCACGGCACAGTACCAGTGGGAGTTTTCGTTGATGGGGAGCACCACGTACTTGTAGTCGAGAAGCCGCACCTTGGTGAGCCACAGCTCGACGTTCCCGTAGTAGTCCATGTCTGCTGGGGCCAGCGTTGCCACCACGTCCGCATCGGCTGCAGAAGTCACCCACTGGCCCATCAACTTGGGGAAGAAGAAGGTGCTGAAGGTGTACACTTCCAGTCGGAGGCACCAGCCGGCGTCGATGGCGTTGTCCATGTTCCAGCGGATAAAGAACTCCACCAAGTTGTCGTTGAGCCACTCGTTGTTGTAGAGACAGCGAAAGTCCGCCTTGGAGATGGACATCTTCCCCCGGTCGCCAAAGGTGTGCGTGAGCGGCGGGTCGAAGGAGGCGATGATGCGCTGGATCTCCTTGTCTGGTGGACGGGGCAGCTGCAGCTGCATTGCCAGAGCCACGGCCTCCGCGGCCGGAGAGAGGGGCTGGGGCTGGGGCTCGGGCTCCGGGGACGAGGCGGAGTCGCCGTTGACATCCACCACCACCACGGGCACAGCCTGTGTCCGCCGCAGTCGGAGTACCCGGCTGTTTCGCAGAGGCAGCAGATTGCGGGCCTCGTCCTGCAGCGCCACGCGGCGTCCGTATACACGCCTCACAGCCGGGGTGGGTGAGTTGGGCGTGGGCGAGCTGGGCGTGTGTGAGTTGGGCGGGGGCAGCAGAGGCAACACCGGGAGCAGGACGTGGCGCAGTACAGACATGGGGTGGGAGCGGCTGGACGAAGCGCTCTGTCCAGGGCTGTTGACAACGTCCATGAAAAGCTGGTCAAACTCGCTCCAGGAGGCAGCCTGCTCTGCAGACACAGCCATCTCGGCCTTGATCAGACTGAACATGTCGCCCACGCGGGCCCCATCGCAGAGGATGGCACTGGCTCTTCCTGGGCGGTTGTGCATGCGCACCACAATCATGAGCAGAGGCCTGGGCAGTGGCGAGGCCCAGAGCCGCTGGATATCCGACCGCTGGACGGCGTAGAGCACCTTTCTGTGCTGCACAAGGGCGAGGATCTTGGGGTGGAGCTCCACCTGGACCGGCAAGCCTAGGCCCACCGGCAGACCATCGATCGAGACCCGGTCAATCGTCCACTGGATAAGCACCTGGTCGGCGCTGTACTCGATGTCGACGCCGTTGATGTCCGGAATGGTTACTGCGGCGGGCGTGGACAGCGCGGCCGTGGTGGGACTTGCAAACACGCCACGAGTCTCGCGCTGAGGGGTGGTGTGGTGGCCGCTCGGCAGGGCGTTGCGGCTCCCAGGGCTGGATCGGCGCTGGGGCGAGCCCTGCACGCCGAGATCCACGGTGCCCGCCCGGTGGACAGGGCGGTCGGGGGAGACAGGACGCACGTGGCGTGCAGCGGACAACCGCCCGAGAATGGGCTGTTTCTGCACGCCTCCATTCGACTCCGAAGGCCCTTTGAACCGCGTGGCGTGTGGGCTGGAACCGGCAGCAGGCGTCTTGCGCCGCACGCCGGGGGACAAGCTGCCGAGGTCCAGCCGGGGCTCCACCAGCAGAAGCGGCATTCCGGTCCACTGGGGCAGCATGTGAGGGGTGGTGGCGGAGACAGGGGCACGCGGGCGGGCGCGGAGAGTGCTGGGGACAGGCGCCAGACCCAGCGAGCACTGGTGATGCAAGGGCCGGCGGGCGTGCGGGCACCGGGCGTGCGGGCACCGGGCTGCGCCAAGCATTGCGCGTGCGCGTACCAGCTGCACGGCGTGGTATTTATAGAGATGCGCGAGGCGTATGAGGTGGCTCTGTGAAACAAGGGGAAACTATCGCGCACAGCGCGTTCAACCGCACGCAGGGTGTGACGTTGGCGCCAAAAAACACTTTCAGGACAAACCAGCAGTGCGCGGATCGTTTAATATATACAGGGGCAACGCCTGTTACTGCCACGCTCGAGTTTCTCTTCTTCCCCACACCCCCTCTGGATTAACATGTCTACTTTCCGCCAGTCGCAGTTGGTGCGGCGGGTGTCGGCGAGCTTGGGCAAGCTCAAGGTGTCGCGGGTGCTTGTGCTGGTGGTGGCGATGCTTATCGCACTACACGTGGTGTTGCTGGCAGCCGGCCGGCACGACACCATTCCCGGCGGGGCTGCCATCAACGAGGCCATCAAGGACCTGACCCAGGCGGTGTTTGGCGGCAAGCAGCTGACGATCGAAGACGTGGTGGGCGAGCGGTTGCGGCAGGAGCTCCGGCCCGACGTGCACCCGCCCATCGTGGACAATGCCGAGTCGCGCAAGCTGGTGTTGACGCGCACCAACCCCGCGGACAAGAGCGGAGCTCGGCGGCGCAGCGGCATGAAGTTTTTTGAGGAGCACCTCGCTGCGCTCGCGGCAGCCGCACCCAAGACCGGAGCGCTCGGGGAGTACCACCTGGACCTCCGCATCGAGTCGCCCGGCTACGACGCCATCCAAAAATACGAGCTCACGGAGGAGTACCTCGGCAAGTTCCTCAAGGTGAGCCAGAAGGACGTGGATCTGCTCAAGGCGCTGCACGAACAGGCGGTGGCACTGCTTCCTCGCCGCGCACCCAGCGGCTTGTACAAGGGCAACGGGTACGTGTACGTGGGCGGGGGCAAGTTCAGCTGGCTTGCGTTGCTTCTGATCAAGAAGTTGCGGCTGGTGGGAGCAGTGCTCCCGGTGGAGGTGCTTATCCCGTCTCCCGAGGAGTTTGAGGCGGATTTCTGCGGACGGGTGCTTCCGGCCTTGAATGCGCGGTGCATCCTGTTGCAGGAGCTGTTGGGCAAGTCGGTGTACGACTTGTACACGTTCAAGGGGTACCAGTACAAGCTGCTTGCGTTGTTGGTGCTGCTGTTCCAAAACGTGATGATGCTTGATGCCGACAACTTCCCGTTGCACAACCCAGACCCCTACTTTACGCTGAAGGTGTTCAAGGAGCACGGGTTGATCACTTGGCCCGACTTTTGGAAACGCACCACTCTGACCAAGTTCTACGAGGTGGCAGGCATCAAGGTGGACACCACCAAACGCGTGCGGTACGGATACCACCACTACGGCGAGTATCCCAAGGAGATCAAGGGGGTGGTGGATGGCAGCGTGAAGCCTAAGGAGATTCCCTTCCACGACTTTGAGGGTGCCATGCCCAATCCCCTGTGCGAGCTGGGCCAGGTGATGTTGCTGAAGGGAAGCCATCTCCGCGAGTTGTGGCTTGCGTTCTACTACAACTTGTACGGGCCGCTGCACTACTACCCGTTGTTTCTGCAGGGCGTGGCGGGCGAGGGCGACAAGGAAACGTTCCTTGCTGCCACGGTGGCGCTCGGAGAACACAAGTTCTACCAGGTGCTGCGGTTTGTGCGGGCGTTGGGCAACCACAAGGACGGGCACTACCACGGCACCGCCATGGGCCAGTACGACTTGCTTGAGGACTACGACTTGCACCAGAAGCAGCCCAAGCCGGTGTGGCTGAAGCAGCGCAACATGGAGATCAAGGATGCGCGGTTGATGTTTGTGCACGCCAACTTCCCCAAGCTCCACCCGTGGAACTTGGCCCAGGCCAAGGAGTTGTTGGACTCCGAGGGCGAGCGGATCCGGCTCTATGGCTTTGACGCCCTGCTGTCGCTGCAGACGGGCAGCGACGTGGAGATGGAGATGTACCGCACCATGCGCTTGTTGTTGTGTGACCTCAGCTTGGAGATGGCCACCTTCAAGCACATCCCCCGGAGAGACTTGTGCCAGGAGATCACGGCACAGATCGAGTACTACGTGGAGAGCAGCCTGCAGATGTCTTCGGACTAGATGGCTGGTGTGGTGGGCGGCGGATGCTGCCGGCGTGGTGGGCGGCGGATGCTGCCGTAGGGTGTCGTGCGCGGCCCATAGTGACTTTTCCGCTTTTTCGGCAATCTTCCGCCACTTTTCTCCACCATGCTCCGTGCCTCCAGAGCGATCAACAAGCGCACGGCGACGCCGGTGCGTCTCTTCTCGGCCGCCAGAGCCGCATACAACCAGCCACAGAAGTCGCCCATGCAGGTGTTCTACGAGACCTTCAAGCTGGAGGTGCAGAAGCTGACGGAGTTGAAGGACAACATCAAGGCCCTCCAGGACGAGACCGGGCGGATGGCAGAGCTGGACTCGTTCAAGCGCGCTATGGACGCCTACAACAAGGCACAGGCGGGCTCGCTGAAGGCGGGCGATGCGCTCCGCAAGACCGGCGAGGCGGTGGGCGACGTGGCGTACAAGGCGTGGGAGCTGCCGGTGGGCCGCGCCACCCGCACCACGGTGATCAAGACCGCCACCACGATCGACAAGGCCATCGACCCGGTGCGCCAGACCAAGGCGTACAAGGAGGTGGCCAACGTGATTGACGACGGCCTGCTGGTGGCGTACGGTGGGTACGTGACCAAGGAGCAGCGCGAGGCGTTCCGCAAGGCCCAGGCCGAGCACAACCGCCACCGCAAGGTGGTCAAGGCCGACGAGACGGCCGGCTCGGAGATGGTGACCACCGACTACGAGGTGAGCGGCGAGCTGTTTGGCCAGAAGTGGGAGTCGTTCAAGCAGACGCTGCCGGTGGGGCGCCGGGTGGCGGACTTGGGGGTGAAGTTTGAGGAGCTGGAGAACGGGTTGGTGCTGGTGGTGCGCACGGTGCTCGACAAGGTGGGCGGGTTTTTCTTCACCGAGAGCGAGAGCGGGAAGGTGTACCGCCTGTTCAAGCAGATGGACCCCACGTTCACGCTCGACCAGTTCCAGAAGAACTTGCGCCAGTACATTGTGCCCGAGTTGCTCGAGGCCTACGTCAAGAACGACGACAAGGTGCTCAAGCAGTGGCTCAGCGAGGCGCCGTTCAACATCTGGCAGGCCCACACCAAGCAGTTCACGGAGCAAGGCTTGTTTTCGGACCTGCGCATCTTGGACATCCGCGGCGTGGAGGTGCTGCTGGCCAAGATGCTCCCGCCCAACGACATCCCCGTGTTGGTGGTGAGCTGCCGCGCCCAGGAAATCCACCTCTACCGCAAGGCCAAGACGGGCGAGATTGCGGCCGGCACGTTGGAGAACATCCAGTTGAGCACGTACGTGATGGTGTTGACGCGGGACCCGGAGCAGTTGGACAACCCGGAGACCGAGGGGTGGAAGGTGTTGGAGATGGTGCGCGGCGCGCTGAGACTGTTCACCTAAACAAGCGCTTGCATAGTTGTATATACGTGTGCTTGACACCATCTACGAGCTTATGTACATCAGACAGGCAGCGCAGGCTTGCTCTTGGTCCCCTCTTCGTCCTTGGTCTGGGCAGCCTTGTCGTCCTTGGCCTGGGCAGCCTTGTCGTCCTTGACCTGGGCAGCCTCCTCGTCTGCTTCGTCCAAGCTCAACTTGTCCTTGGGGTTCATCACATCGCCCTCACCCTCGCTCTTGATCAACTCCTCCTGCTCCTTCAACACCTCCATCTTGGTGGCGCTGTCGGCCGCTGCCTCGCCGCCGCTCACGTTCATCGCCGTTTCGTGGTACAACTCCTCGGGGATCGACAGCAACACCGCCGCAAGCGCTTCGTACACCAGATCCCGCAGCTGGGCTCCGGAGTACGTGTACGCCGTGCTCAACACCAACAAGGTGGAGGGGATCTTGTCGTGCAACCGGAGATCCAACCACTGCAGCAACTGCTCGCGCAACACTCCGCCCGGCACCGACTGGGTCCGGATGCCGCGCTGGCGACACGCCTGCTGCAACTCAAGCAACAGCAACAGATCCACGCCCTCGTAGTCAATGGTGCGGTCGTCCTGTTTGATGTTGAGCATCCGGTGGCGGATGCGGTAGCGCAACAAGTGCGGGTTGGTGCCAAACACGCCGAGCTGGATGTACTTGCTGAAGGTGACCAACTGGTCACGCAGCAAGTTGTCCAAAACAGTGTCGTCCTTGAACAAGCGGGCCACCGTCAACAAGTTCTGCTTGGCCTCCGGCAGCATGGCCTGCGCCTCCCCCACCGTGTGCAGCAGAGCACGGCAGGCACTGAAAAAGTCGCTGAAGGCCTGGCGCTGCTCCGCCGTCACGTTCAGCGGCAAGGTGATCTTGGTCTTGGCAAGAATGCCGTTCAACGTGTGGCTCAAGTTCTCCCGCAGCTTGCCGAGGAGCTTCAACTTCTTCTCCTTGGTCAGCTTCAGTTCGTACGTCAGCGGCAACAACCCGGGGAAGATCTTGAGTGCAAACGGGAGGAGCAACTCGGCAAACGGCACAATCACAAACATCAGGAAGGGCACCAACCGCGCCAAGTCCATGGTGGTGCGCTCGAGCTGGCGGTACTCGCGCCGCGTGAGCCCGTAGCCCTTGGCCATCTTGAACAAGAGTTTGGTCAGGATCTTGATCTCCAACCCGAGAAGCTTGGTGCCGTTCCAGTAGAACTTGGCCTCCTTGGCAATCTTCTGCCCGAGCAGCAACTTGGCCGGCACTGCGGCGTTTGCAGCCGGGTCGTGCGGCACCACCTCCTTGTCGTCCTTGGGGGGCACAGGACCCAGGGCGTAGTGGCGGCGGACAGCTGCCAAGCGTGCAACGGGGGACGCACCCCACACCACCCGCACGGCGGGCCGCGCAACCACCCGTCTGGTGAGAGGATGAAACATGGGCGATGGGCGCCACCGAAAACGTGCGGGCGATGAGCAAAGCACGCCGGCACGGGCACGGACACATCTGGATTGGCACGCTATGTACAATGCTTAGGCAGCAGGGGCGGCGGGGGCCGGGGAGTCGGGAGCCAGGGGGCCGGGGGCCGGGCCATCCGGATCCAACACCCCCCCGATGTACTTGTTGAACGCGTCGTTCTTCTCCTCGAACGGCCGCGGGCCCAACAACCGCAACATGTCGTCCCGCGTGATCACCTCCTTGCGCAACAACTCCTCCGCCACCATGTCCACCAACGCGAGCTTCTCTGTCAACAAGGCACGGCACTGGGCGTATGCCTCGTCAATCATCCGCTTCACCTCCAGGTCAATCACCTGGCCGGTGGCCTGGCTGAACGGCTTGGTCACCTTGAATCCCAGCTGGTCGTCGCCGGCATACAGCACCTCGCCAAGCTTGGGCAGCATGCCGTAGTGCAACACCATGGCACGCGCCATCCCCAGCACCTTGCGGAAGTCGTCCTGCGCGCCGGCCGTGACGGTGTCAAAGTGCAACTCCTCCGACACGCGGCCGCCAAGCGTCATCACCATCCGCTGGCGGAACTGCTCCTGCAGCACCAAGTACTGGTCCGGCGGGAGATACTGCGCGTAGCCAAGCGCGCTGGGCCCGCGCGGCACAATCAGCACCTTCAAGAGCGGGTCGGCAAACTCAAGAAACCAGCCGCAGATGGCGTGGCCGGCCTCGTGGTAGGCCACGGTGCGGCGCTCCTCCTTCAGCAACACCCGCAGCCGCTTCTCCATCCCTGCAATCACCCGCTCGATGGCCAACTCAAAGTGCTTGTACTCCACCAGCGGCGCGTTCTGCCGCGCTGCCACCAACGCCGCCTCGTTGCACGCGTTGGCAATGTCGGCGCCGCTGAACCCAGGCGTGAGCGCTGCAAGACGGCCACACAAGGCCTGCACTGCCTCGGGCACAGGGTCTTCGGGCAGGTGGGCAATCGCCTTGCCGTCCTGGTCCAAGTTCACCTTCAACTTCAACTTTTCGGCGTGCAACTGGAACATGGCCTTGCGGCCCTCGATGTCGGGCACGTCCAAGTACACGTGGCGGTCAAACCGGCCCGGGCGCAACAAGGCCGGGTCGAGGGCGTCGGCACGGTTGGTGCCGGCCAACACAATCACGTGCTCGCTCAGGTTGAAGCCGTCCATCTCCACCAAGATCTGGTTCAAGGTGGCCTCTTTTTCGTCGTTGCCGCCCATGGCACCAGCGCCGCCGCGCTTCTTGCCGATGGCATCGATCTCGTCGATGAAGATGATCAGGGGCGCCAACAGCCGCGCCTCCTTGAACAAGTCGCGCACCCGCAGCGCACCCACGCCGACAAACATCTCCACAAACTCGGAGCCCGACACCAGGAGGAAGGGCACTCCGGCCTCGCCCGCCGTGGCCTTGGCGAGAAGCGTCTTGCCAGTGCCGGGCGGTCCGCTCAACACGGCGCCGCGCGGGATGCGGGCACCCAACCGCTCGTAGCGCTGCGGGTCCTTGAGGAAATGGACAAACTCGACAATCTCCTCCTTGGACTCGTCGCAGCCCACCACGTCCTTGAACATCACCTTCACATCGGTCTCGGCGTTGAACCGCTTGGCCTTGGACTTGAACTGGTTGAAGATGCCTCCAGCACCCATGCCGCCCATGCCACCGCCCTTCAGAGCCATCGAGCGGTTGAGGTACACCAACCCGCCGATAATCAACACGGTGGGGACAAAGGGCATGAGGTAGGCAGCCAACGGCGTGGAGCGGGTGTAGATGACAGGGATGCGGTCCAGCAGGGGGATCTCCAACTTGTCCTGGACGTGTGCCAACTGCTCCTCAAACACCTCGATCAGGCCGATGTTGAAGATGGCAAGCGGGAACGGGCCGTGGGGGCCCTGGGTGCCCGGGATCAACTTGGCCTGCACGTGCAACCCGTTGTCGACAATGATTTCTTGCACAAGGCCCTTTTCAAGGTACTTGGTCTTGAAGTCCTGGAAGGTGAACTGCGCTTCGTTCAGGGGCGTGTTGAAGAACATGTAGTAGCCAAGGATGACGGCAAGCAGAATCACCGTGGACACACGGAACTGGCTGGAGTTGAGGTAGGCCAGGAGAGGGTTCTGGGGCTCCTGGTTCGAGTTGGACAGGATCTTTGGCTTTTCCTTCTTGGCGGGCTCGTGCTTCAGCTCGTGCTTCGACTCGTCCTCCGGCTCGTGCTTCAGCTCGTCCTTCTTGCCGTCCTGGTCCTGTTCAGGTTTCTGTTCCTTGGAGTAGTAGCGGCGGAAGGCGGGCTGGGCAGGGGACAGCACACAGCGCCACCCACGGGTGCCGGCCAACGGCACGCGAGCAGCCGCAGTGGCACCAACACCCACACACTGCGACACCGTGCGCACGCCCCACGGGACACGGCTCCTCACAACCATTGTGCGGAGCGAAAGCATGGCGGAAGACGGGGGACAGGCAGCGGTGCTTGCGCGGATGAACGATTCGCCATCCACCAGCCCGTGCGTGCAGGACCCAGCCCGCACACCCGTGCACCCCGAGGGCGGGTTACCCGGCCGGCCGGTGCACCCGTGCACCCCGCTTCTAGACGCGCGGCGCTGCATGGTCCTGCGTTCGTCTGCGTTTGCCTGCGAGTCTCGCGTTGAGAAGCGCTGGATAGACTTCAAACTCGCGATTGCCGAAGCGTGGAATGCCCAACAACAAGCCGAGCGCGGCGCCCAACAGCCGCGCGCGCTAGCGCCGAGCTCGCCACTTCCTCTTGTCCGCGCCGCCTCCTGCCCGCGCCGGCGCCTGCTTTCCCGCTCCCGTCCCCGCTCGCGCTCTCGCCCCTGCTCCCGCACCATTCAATACGCCTCGGTGGGAGTGCTTTTGCTCGTGTGGCTCGGACTCGTCGGGATGGTGGATCTGCCCGTGATGCCCACGGCCCGCGTGCACGCCCACGTGCTTGTGCTGAAGCCGCGGGACTTTTGGGACTACCGCGACTTGACCGTCCAGTGGCGTTCGCAGGAGGGATACGAGGTGCTCCAGCAGATTGGCCGTGGCAAGTACTCGCAGGTGTACGCGTGTGTCGACACGCGGCTGCGGCAGCGGTGCGCCATCAAGATGTTGCGGCCGGTGCGGGAGATGAAGGTGTTGCGCGAGGTGCGTATCCTCGAGGTGCTCGCGCACGGCCCGCACGTGGTGCAGCTCCTTGACTGCGTGGCGCCCCCGGGCAGCGGCACACCGGCGCTTGTGTTTGAGCTCGTCAACGCGGTGGACTGGCGGAAACTTGTGCCGCGGCTCACGCCGCTCGAGCTCCGACTCTACATGTACCAGCTTCTCACGGCGTTGGCGTTTGCCCACCGGAACGGCGTGATGCACCGCGACGTGAAGCCGCTGAACGTGTTGGTGGACCCGTACCAGCGCGAGCTCCGCCTTGCCGACTGGGGGTTGGCGGACTTTTACCACCCGCAGACGGCGTACAGCGTGCGGGTGGCGCTGCGGCACTACAAGCCGCCCGAGTTGCTTGTGGGGATGCACTACTACGACTACTCGTTGGACATGTGGCTGTACGGGTGCATGCTTGCCGGCGCAGTGTTTGGCCAGGAGCCGTTCTTCAACGGCACGAGCGACGCGGCCCAGCTTCTGGAGATTGTGCAGGTCTTGGGGCTGGCCCAGTTTGACCTGTACTTGGAGCGGTACGGTTTGCAGGTGGACGCCGAGACTGTGCCGCCGGCGCAGCAGCCGGGGCGCGCGTGGCTGGCGTTTGTGACCGGTGCAAACCAGGAGCTTGCAGATACGGACGCAGTGGACTTGGTCAGCCGGCTTGTGCGCGTCGACCCCCACGAGCGGATGAGTGCCGACGAGGCGTTGGAACACCCGTGGTTTGCGCCGGTGCGCGAGCTGCAGGGTCGCCCCACGAAATCCGGTGGTAGGCTCTAAGAGCGTCGGCGTCGCGCCGCGCCACCAAATGCGCTAGCACCCGCACCCGCCAGGGCCGCAACCGGGCCGCGAGCAGCGCCAGCGGCAGCCCAACAAGCTCAACACTCCGCCGTATCCGCATGACAATGGCCCTGCACCTGCCCGTTCCACGCTGGCGCACAAGCCGCTGCGCATATCTGGCCACGAGCTCTGCGGCTGCAGCCTCGGGGCGGGGCGGGACGCGCCGATCGGCCCCGAGGAGCTCGCGCACAAACGTTCTCAACGGGTAGTGTCGGCCTCGGCGGCGGTTGCGCACGCGCACCACGGCTGCTGCCCACACGAGGTCCCTCTCTACGGCGGGGTCCATCGGGGTGGCAATGTGCGTGCGGAACGGAAGATGGTCCGATACGCTCGCAGGGCTGCAGCCCTGGTGCGTTCTGCGCGGGTTACCCGGACACAGCACGTGTGCTTCTGTTCGCGGTCGTTTGGTGTCTTTGCCGGGCGAAGGGGGTGGGCGGACGCAGGGCGAGGGTTTGCGGGGCCAATACGAGGCCGCTAGTCACCAAACGCACGGCACTGCAGCCCACAACCCGTACGACGCTCGGCCAGCGGCACCTACCATGACGTCGTCCCTTCCCCACACTTCACTCACATGCCTGGCTGGCCCGTCATGCGCCTTGCTCATTGTCCGGTGCCACTGCATGCACGCTCCACCGCCCTAGCACTCCCGGTCCTGCCGCGATGCCGGCTGTAGCGCGCCACTAGGCGCGGGCCACATGGCGCCAGCGCGTTCTGCAGCGCCCGGCAGCGTCCGCACCGCCGCCGCCACCCCCTCTCCGGCGCTGCTGCCGGACTAGCCCAACGCTCCCGTATTCGCTCTGCACCGGCTGCGTGCTCCCGCAGCAGGCATGCGTGCTCATGCATGCACGTACCGAAATCCCCTCAGACTGGCCACGGATTACCGGATGTGGCGCGGCCCAGGACTTGCTGACAAAAGCCCCTTGTGCACCCTGACCGTCTGTTCCAACCAACACTGCCTTCTCCTCGCGCGCGGACCCTGTTCGCTCAACCACCCGCCCCCTCGCATTCTCCGCCACCCCCTCCCCGCTCTGCCCACCGTCTCGGTTTGAGCACAGCGCCGCCTGCATACATTTTTCCCTCCCCCTCCCACAGTGTTCCCGAGCCTCATGAACAGGCCCTACCCTGCGTTCCCCCCCTCGCAGCAGGGCGCCCCGGAGCCCCAGTGGCAAGCCTCCGTTGTGGGCGACCTCCCTCCCGGCGTGTCTCCACACCCCTACGCGATGGCCCCGCTGGGCGCGGGCCCGTTGCCCACGCCGCCACACATGGCGGGGGAGATGCTCCCCGGCCCGCCTCTGGGGTTGCCGGTGGCGGTGGACGCCGCCAGCGCGGTGCCCATCCTGCTTCCTCCGCCCGCCGCTGTGCCTGTGGTTGGTCCGGCGGTGCCTGGCCCTCTCCCGGAGATGCCCATGCACGACCCGTTCTTGGACATGTTCCACGGGCTGGGCGACCGGTACTACCTCGCCACGAACCCGCCGGTGTTTGAGCCTGGCGTGATGGACGGCACCGAGTATCCGCGGCGGCGGCGGGTGTCGATCAGTAACGGCCAGATCGGCCAGATCCTTGAGTTGCTGCACGCCAACTACACACAGCCCGCCACTCCGGTGGAGGTGCCGGTTGAGTTCAAGTCCGGCATCAAAAAGGAGGACGATGCGGAGGGATTGCAGGTCAACAACAACGGCGTCCCCCAGCACCAGCTCTTCTACGGCAACGAGATGATCTTCAACCCGCACGGCGGTCCTATCCGCGGCACGGCCGCCTGGAAGCGTGCGCGCTTGTTGGAGCGGAACCGTGTTGCTGCCAGCAAGTGCCGCCAGCGCAAAAAGACGGCCCAGGAACTGTTGGAGCGGAACGCAGACATCTTGCTTGAGGAGAACAGCCGGTTGCAGACAAGAGTCACGCGTCTCCAGGGCATTGTTGACAAGTACCAGAAGATGTTCAAGGACCACATGGCCACGTGCAGCCTGGAGCAGAACTCTGGCTTGCTAGACATGCTTGAGGAGTTGGTGAAGATGGAGAAGGAGTTGGCCATGAAGTCTACCAGAAGCCCGGAGTAGGCCGGGTGGGGACTGGCGACACGGCGAGCTGGCGACACGGCGAGCTGAGCAGAAGAAACACGGCCACGGCTGTCCCGCGGCGCGCGTTATTGATAGATAACCCTACCCCTATTGCTACAACATCTTGGACATGTAAGGCCCGTCGAGGTAGTAGCCCAAGCGCGCATAGTAGTTGCGCACTCCCACACCGCTAATCACACTGATCTTGTCGCTGCCGTGCTCCTCGCGAGCAATGCGCTCCGCCTCCTCCATCAACAAGGTACCAAAGCCCTGGTGCTGGAACTTGCGCGGGTCGCGCAGGTGCATCGGCACCACCAGACCATACACATGCAACTCACGCACCAACAGCGTCGGCACCGCCGCCAACTCCTTGCGGAAGGTGTACTTGTCCGAACACTTGCGCAACCGCAACAAGCCAATAAGAATGTCCTGGGCCGGGTCCTCGTACAGAAGAAACGTTTCCCAGCCGCCGTTGGCGGTGTAGTCGCGGCGCACCAACTCCACCTGGTCCGGATGCACCTTGTGATGCACCTCTTGGATGCCCACCTCGCGCGTGCGGATGTCGCGGCACTTGGTGCCAAAGTCCTTCATGCGAGCCAACGCCAACTCCCGCAAGTTGCCGTTCTCCACCCCGCTCGTCACCAACGGCATGGGAATGTCGCGCTGCACGCGGTAGATGCGTGTCCACGGCGGCACCAACGCCATGATGCGGGCCACCAAGTCCACAAGCGCATTGGCGTTGTACAGCTTGTACTGACCCGTCTTCCACAACTCGTAGAGCCCCGTGCCGCGGATCACCAACGTGGGGTACAACTTGAGGCCGTCCGTGCGGAAGGCAGGGTTCTCGAAATACTCGCGGAACTGCTCCAAGTCCCGCTCCATGCCCACGTTGGGGAGGTCCGGCATCATGTGGCTCACCACCTTGTACCCGGCATCCTTGGCGTACGCAAACGTCTCGCACACCGCCTTGACGGTGTGGCCGCGGTTGGTGTCGCGAGCCACATCCTCGTACACCAGCTGCACACCGATTTCGAGCCGCGTGCAGCCGTACCGGAGCATGTCGTCCAAGTGCACCTCAGTGCAGTAGTCCGGCCGCGTCTCGATGGTAATGCCCACGCACTTGGTGTTCAGCTGCTGCGAATACGCCACCGCCTCGTCAAGGTCGCTCCCATTGTACCCGGTCAAGGCGTTGTGCAACTGGGTGATGAACCCCTCGCGGTACTCCACCGGAAGCAGCATAAACGTGCCACCCATGATGATGTACTCCACCTTGTCGATCAGATGGCCCAACTGCCGGAGCTGGTCAACACGCCCCCGAGCCTGCTCGTACGGGTCGTAGCGAGCCTGGATGGCCCGCATCAGCGTCGGCTCGTACCCAGTGTACAGCTGCGTCAGGTACTCAAAGTCCAGGTCCGGGCCGCCTGGACAGTACACGCAGATGTTGCCCGTGTAGGCAATGTGAGGACACCGGTGCGGCTTGCACATCACCGCCACCACCGCAATTCCCGATGCAGTCCGCACCGGCTTGGCCTTGAGCCGCGGCAAGAGCTGCTTCTTGTGGGCGTCCGGAATGGCGCTGATGATGTCCGTGAGCCGCGGGAGGTTTTTGAGCTTGTAGCGCTTGGCGGTGCGCATGATGAGCAGGTTGAGGTTCACGGTGTCGCTCAGCAGAAGCAGTGCCACCAACTCAAGCAGGATGTCTCCGCAGCACTGCGCAAACCGCTCCTTTTCCGGCGCGAGCACCGGCTTGTTCTTCACCATTGCGGCCTGTCAAAAAAAAAAAAAGCTCTGAATAATGTTTGGAGATGAGCCGCCGATCTGCCTTATCTAAAGCAAAACCATATATTCCTTGAACCAACCAACTTTTGCGCCGAAAACCAGAGTCAGTGGCCTGGCCAGGCCACGTGCTCTTCCATGTAGAACTGCAACCCCTCGTCGGCAGGCGTGGCCGGGATCTTGAACACCCCGCGCCGCACCACGCCGCTGTTGGACCGCAGTCCTCGCCGCTGCAACTCCTGGGGAGTCAACAAGTCCGAGAGCAGCAGCGGCACGTAGTCCTCCTCGTCCCAGACAGGAGAACGGTCCAGCATGCTTGCATCGTCGTCGTCGTCAAGGATCGCCAGTTCCGGGGCGCCGTTCCAGCCGGCACCAAGCAAAAACGACCCGCCGCTCGGCAGCACGAGCGGTGTGCTCCCCAACACGAGCGGAGCACTTGCCAGCACGAGCGGGACACTTGCCAGCACAAGCGGAGCACTCCCTGGCACCAACAGCGCCCCCCCCGCTGGCCGCGGGTCAAACACCAGCCACGAGGGCAGCCGCTGCGAGAGCCGCCGCTGCTGCGGCAGTGTGTTCGCAGCAGTTGTTGCCCAGATGCCCCCGGGGGTGTAGCTCGACGGTTGCAGAGGCAACGCCGTGTTGGGAAGCAGCGGCAGGGTGTACGGCGAGCGACGAAGCGAGGGCCGTCTCAGCAACAGCTCGGCTGGCGAGGGCATGACCACCGGCGCTGTAGGCGTCGGCGACTTGGCCGTGGGAGTGGGCGGGTCGCTGGGAGCAGAGACGCTGGGGGCAGAGACGCTGGGGGTGGAGACACCAGACGCAGAAACGCTGGGGGTAGAGCGGTGGCGGCGTTGGCGGTGCGACGGGCGCGGGTTCACACGGCGGCCGTCGGGAAGAAGGTGGGCAAGCGCACACTTGGAGCCGAACTTGCAGTTGCCCTTCTGGAAGTACTTGCACGGCAGCTGGTCCAGCAGGGCATCCGCGTCGTGGCTAAAGGGGCAGCTGGTGCCGGCCTGGCACAGGCCCTGGCGGAAGAACTTGCAGGGCACGTGCGAGAGGTTCTTGCTGGGAGGCAGCCGTGGCGTGTCGCTGCCCAGCTGCCGTCGCAGCAGCAGGCGTGGGGCGGCTGGGGGCATGTCCCGAGAAGTGGCGTTATCGGGGGTGTTTTGGATGCAGCACAGGGGAACAAGGGGCCTGGCTGCAGAAAGACGCTTGGGCACGGCGGAAAGGCAACTTGGTTGTGAAGTCACACGGCGAGGGGGAGCCAGGAACAGATCAAACGGCAGATGGAACCACTCCAGGAGTAAGCGTGGGGGTGCGCTGGCCTTGGTCCTGTCTGCCGTCTATTTGCCTACGCAGCGCCGATTGTCCTGCGCGATAAGCCTGCACCAGGCCGCGGGTTGCTAGTGGCACAAAACGCCTCACAGGACGATGACGTTATCACTACTCATTGTAGTGGAACACCCGGTAGTTGGGGAGTCCCGTCACCTCGTAGCCCAAGCGCTTGGCCATCTTGGCAAACCCCTCCGTCTCGATCAAGTTGTAGAAGGCAAAGGGCGGGAACATGGCACCGTCGCGGTGCACGTCCGCCTTCACCATCACGCAGGCACCGCCCACGCCGTCGAGCGCCATCTCCGTGTGCGGGTCGCCGTTCGCGTTGTAAAAGTGGCCCATCAACGAGCGGTAGGTGGCGAGCTCGGCGTACCCTTCCACAATGATGTCGTCCTTGTCCATGGTGCTGGCAATGCGCAACCCCTCGTCCAGCTCCACCCAGTTGTTGAAGTCATACGGCCGGGTAGACATCTCCTTCTTCTCCTCGTCGTAGAAGCGCTGGTGGCAGTTGGCGCTGAGCACCGCCTTGTCGTGACCCACCAAGTCCTGGATGAGTGTGGGCGGTGTTTCCACCACATCGGCGTCGAGCCAGAGCACCCACAGTGTGAACGGGCCAAGCAGCGTGAACACCAACAGGTTGCGCGCCAACGCCATCTGCAGCCGGCGCTTCTTCTGCACCAGCAACGCGTGGCGGTCCTTCTCGTCCTGCAGCACGAGCAGTTCCACGTCCTGCCGCAACACCGTCACCTTGGCGTAGCGGCTGTTCAGCAGCTGCACTTTTTTGAGCGCCGCCTCAAGCTTTTTGAGCAGTTCGTCTCCCTCGCGTGTCCGCGGCACAATGAACCCCAACTCGGTCAACTCCCGCGGGTACGTGAGGGCAAGGAGGTTGTCCCAGTACTCCTGGTAGAACCGCAGCATTGGCAGGAGCACCAACACGCGCTCCTTGTTGGCCAACGCCCGCAGCGTCAGCTCCAACTTGTTCAAGTCGTAGTGCAGAATGTGGTCCCCCGGAAGGTCCCGTGCATAGCCCTTCTGCCGCGACCCAAACCACCCGTAGTTGCGCGGCGTGTACACGTACCGCAGCCCGCTGCTGGGCCGCGACACCAAGAGCCACACCACGACAAGAAGAGCAAGCGGGGCAAGAAGTGTGAGCGGCTTGCGCTTCACTCGCTGGAGGAGCGGCAGGTGGTACTTGGCCATGGGCACGCGCAGATCAAGAACACGCCGTTCGACTGACGTGTTTTTTGGTCGATGCGATATAGTTACAGTATGAAAAATGCCTGCCCCCTGCTGCGGCGGGCTGCTCTGGTCCCGGCGTTCTACGCCGTCTCTGTCTTGCCCTCCGGGGCAATCGACAGCCGCGACTCTCCCGGCACCACAGGCGACTGTTTGAACCCGGACTGCACCTTCACGGGGGTGTTGCTCCCGTTGCTCCCTGTGAGCGCCTTCTTGGTCGCCTGCGACGCACCGGTCTCGCCCAGGCTGCCGCCTGCTGCCGCTGCCGCCGCCGCCTTCTGTTTCTGCTCGAGCGCCTGTTGTCTCGCCGCAAGCTTTGCCTGCTGCCGCTGCTGCACCACCTCGCGGAACTGGTCGTACAGCTTTGCAAGCAACATCAGCCCAAACCGGATGGCCTGCGTGTCGTCGGATATGCCGTTGAGCCGCGCGGGATCGCTTGAGAGAGGCAACAGTTCGCCCAGCTGGAGCGGGGTGTGGTCCGAGTCAAACCGCCACCGCAGGTCAGCCCGCCGGACCTCGTCTGCGCGCAGGGAGTACACGTCGACAGGCTCCTCGCCGGGCTCTTCGCCCAGCCGGAACGCCTCCAACGCATCGTCCGGCCGCAGCACAAGCCCACGCCGGTCCACAAACGTGCGTCCAAGCCGTCCGAGCCGCTTCCGCACGGTAAAGAGCGGTTCCCGCGCAAGGTGGCTCTCCAGGCCTTGCTCCATGAACATGTTGGACGGCTCGCCCAAGCCGCTGTCGGCCACCGGCGCGCCGTTGCCGTCAAACACGCGCACCGCCAGCTCCGGCGTGCTGCCCGACAAGACGTCGCGGATGCTTTCGTCCACATAGTTGGACGTAGCCACCTCAAACAACCCGCTGACAATTGCCAGAAAGGGGGTGTGCGAGGGATCGAGCACCCGCGAGCGCTCGTGCAGCTGGAACCAGGGCACATACGGGTCGTCGGTGAAGTTGACGTACCCCTCGTCCGCCTCGCGGCGCTGGGTGAGTTTCTCGTGCACGGCGCGCTTGATGGCCTCGTTCTTCTCCCGCAACACCGTCAGCACGGTGAGCAGGAGGTCGAGGTCGGGTACCTTCAGTGCCGGCAAGCGCACATACGGCAGCACGCCGTTGCGGTGGCCGTACGACTGGTAGCCCGTCTGCGCCAACAGCTGGCCGGGGCGCGCAGAGGGAGGTGCGGCCTTGCGGCTGCCTGCGGGCGGAGAGCCGCTGCGCTTGGTGCCACGGCGGGGCGGCTCTTCCTCCACCTCCAGGAACTGTGGCCGCCGCTTGCGCTTGTGGGCAACAAGATCGTCGTCGTCGCTGCTAACCCCCAACTCGCGCTTGAGGGGCTTGATCTGGTGGCGGAGCTCGAACACGTCGAGCTCCGCCTGGAGGAGCTGCTGGTGTTTCACCTCGCGCCGGGCAATAAGCAACACCATGTCGCGGGCGTTGCGGAGCTCCGAGTGGAGCCGGCGCAACCGCTCGCTCGACTGCTGGTCCTGGCGACGGGTCTTGCGGGCCTGGCGCAACTCGCGCCGCCGGAAACACACGTACGGGTCCAGATCGTCCTTTTCCAGCACGTCCTCGAACTTGAGTGTGGGGAAGATGCTGCGGCCACCGCGCGCGAGTTTGCGGGCGCGCCAGTGGGCGTACACCTGCTGCCCAAACACCAGGAACAACTCCTTGAACAGACGGGGCCGTTTCGGCAGCGGCTTGTCGAGCAAGGTGACGAACGGGTCCTTGAGGCCGAGTTCCTGCTGCAACTGCTGCTCGAGCACCGTGCTCAGGTCTGTGGGCCGCTGGTCCGACAGCAGTGCGAGCAACAGCTTGAGCAACTCGTTGTAGGCAAGGATGCGGTCCGGGTCGGTGGAGAGAAACGGCTGTTTCTCCGCAATCACCAGCTCCAAGCGGTACATCATGATCTCAAACTCCAGCTCGGTGCAGGCGGCAACCAGTGCGCTTTTCTTGTGCACCGCGGTGTTCATGGCCAGCAAGAAGTCCTCGTCCTCCTCGTCCATGTTGTACGGGCAGCCGCTGGTGTCCTCCACGGTGCAGCTGAACTTGATGTACAGCAGTGGGAGAATGTAGTCCTTGGGGTAGTAGTTGGCGGCATCCTTCCACACCTTGCTGGCGTCGGGCGTGGGGATGTACACCTGCTCGACCTTGGCGCCTTGGAGCTTGGCCTGGGCGGCATCGATCACAGCCTTGAGGTGGTGCTCCTCCTCCTCGTGTTTCTCCACGCCGGTCTCCACCACCTGGGTGTCGCGCTGGAGCTCCTCAATCTCCAAGTCCGGGTGCAGCAGCTGCTTGAGGATCTGGAGACTCTGTTTGGTGGAGATCTTGCGCTGGCGGAACCGGGCACCAGCAGTGCCGTTGCCTGTGCTAGGTGCCGAGCTGCCGCCCCCATTGGCGTGGCTGGAGCTGGGTGTGTGCGCCATGTGTGTGGGGTGTCGCGGGGTGCACGGGTGTGTATATGGGTGCACGGGTGCACGGGTGCAAATTTTCACACTCCGACTCCGGGGGCAAGGGGGTGGGGGTTCGG